>JAOVYX010015025.1:0-29576 GCA_035668315.1 Drosera spatulata | reverse complement strand
ACCAGATTTCTTGGAATCGGCAGCAAAATCAGTGCTCTTGATTCACTCCACACGTCCCCATCGTTAAAGATACTGTTTTTTATGTCTGAAACGAATTGTGATGGTCAAGGTTTGACACTAAAATTATTCTTATGATAAACTATTTTCTTTCTATTAAATTTTCGATGTTATTTAATAATATTAATAAATAATATCTTTGAAATAAATATAATAAGGATAGCGGTGAATTCATCTTGTCTCGTCGATATGTTATATTATGTCAGATTATGTGGATTTGTTGTTTGTCATATAAGTTGTGTTACAAATCTTGTTGACGATGAAGTGTTGTTTTCTGCAATTTGTAATTGTAAAAACTGATCATAAATCACGTTACGTATTTCAATCTGGCTTAGAGGTTTTTTTCCTTCTTTTTTTTTTTATGTTTTTTGTTTTTTTTCCCTTTTTTTTTTTTTTTTTTCCTTTGTGAAATGGAGGAATGTAGTCGGTAGTCCTAAATCATGGAATAAATCCCTGTGGCATGAAAACATGCAGAATATGTGTTGAGCATTTATAGTCAAGTGACCTCTACCACATACACCCTCCCCCGATTTCCAACTATACCTAATTAATCAGATTCATTTTGATGGGTCTCCAATCCTTATCTGAGTTCTTAGCCATCATCGATCCATGCACACACCTTTTCAACTTAACAAGGACTGGACCAACAGAACCCATTTGTAGTCCATGTAACTGCAATTGGTAGATTTAGAATATCTATCATTAAGGACACGAGTTATTATACCTTGTCTGCTGCTTTCTCCCATCCAATTTATCTCCCGGGTTCGTAGAAAATAATCTAAACAAAAATTAAGATTTTTGTCCATTTTATCCATGGATTTATTGTATTTTTTCCTTTGATTCATTTTCATTTAATGCAAAAACAACTTTCAAAAATTGATAAGAAAAAGAATGTAATTTCATTATTATAAAAGACATGCATATAATTAAGAATTTAATTTATGTATTTTGATCTGAACGATAAATAAATTGACACGAAAGAAGCACTTTAATCTAGTAAGAAGACAGGTTCCAAGATAGTGTTATTTACGTTACAACTCATATTTATGACAGAAGACTTATGATTGTGTGAAATTGAAGATATTTACGGTCGGTACCCCTTGGAACATGCAGTAATGAAAGAAATATTTTCCTTCCTTTTAGCAGATATTACAGCTTGCGCTCCAACCTCTTGAAGTATACATTTTGACAAACTTGTGGCTCTTATGTGGCAGGGGATTCCTTGATGTGGTTAATGTACACTAAGAAAATCCAATCCTCCAAAAAATCAAGAATAGAAAAAAAAAATTTGAAACAATTTTATGGTGTAATAGGCACTCTTGATGTGACGCACAACATTGTTGTCCAAAAAATGATAACAGACGATCCATGCCCTTTAGTTCGGTGCATTCTACCTTTCGAAAGATACTTTGGTGGAGTTTTTTTTTTATTCCTCATATCTTTTAGTCACCTCGTTTAATATTAATTATTTTTTTCGTTTTATATTAAATATAATAAATTAATAGATATTATATTTTATAGATGTGTTGAATTTTTTATAAAGATATTTATGTCCTTGAAGATCCGTGAGAGGAAGGAAAGAAGAAAAAAGACGAGAGAAGAAATGATAATGGATTAATTGATGTGATAAAATAAAAATAATGATATTTTGATTTTTTTAAAAAAAATATTTTCAAATAAGATAGTGTTTATTTATTGTGGGACATCCAAAACAAATAAAAATTATATTTATTCTAATATGAAGAAAGTATAACGTATTATCCTGTATTATGTTCGTCAAATTTCATATCGATATATTTATTAAATTAAAAAAATACAAAATATATGAAAGGAGGGAATAAGTAAATTTAGACGGGAGTATTGAATAGATGTACGGGGAAGTCATGTTGTACTAGGTGGTGATTGGTGACCGTTTAAATATTGAAATTATAAAATATAATCTCTGCTTGTGACTGAAATTTCTTCCCCCTTTGTCTGGACAAGAGCATAAGGAGCAGATTAGGTGCGGCCCGCCTCATCAAGCTCTTAGATTTTGTGGACGAAAATTTAAAATTGGGCACCTAATTCCAATAATAGAACATACTTTTTTACGATATTTTTTTGTTTCATAATAAATATTTTTATTATTTCATAATAAATTTAATAAATTATTTTTTATATTATTTAACACATGTTTTTAGAAATTTATTATTCATCTCAATGACATAAAAAAATTATATCATCGGTTCAAGATTAAAGTATATAATTTAAATTATTATTAATCTTTCAAGATAATTTTGATCAAAATGATGTTTGATCGTCTCGCGAAGCAAGTTAAAGTTTATCTCGATAATCTCCGATCAAATTGTTGTGATTATTTTGGGATGAAGAGTGTATAATAAATTAATCGATACAAGATTTTATATGTATGATAAATTTTTATGTAATTTGATAAAAAAATAATTTTTTTATGATAATAAGATTTGCTGTAATATATATAAAATGATCTCATGTTTGACGGTTTGAAAGGAAGCCTGGTTTGGGTTGGACCTGGTCAGCCTTGTTGAAAGTGAAGGATATCATGTATGAGAGGCTTGATTTGGAGCTGATTGGTGTTTGTAAAACGGGTATTCGGTTTTCAAGAGGTATTCGATTTTGGTTGATAAGAAACCTGCACAGAAATGATCGAGATTGATCTAGAATAAGGAAGTCCATCCCATAGTCTCTTTTATTCTGTGATTGGCATTCTTATGGAGATTAAGAAAAAAGAGATGGCCGTGTGAAAAGGAGATCATTGAGGAGGATTCTTGCCTGTTGTGTAGGGATGGGATCGAAGATCAGGATCATCTTTTCGTCCTGTGCAACTTTACCAGAAGAGTTCTAAAGATTGTCCTCGGAAAACTGAAGCTGCGGTATAATGGTACAAAGTTCCTGGAGTGATGGAAAAGGATCTTAAAAATCAGTAAAGGGAAGAGGGGGATACATCGATGAGAAGCAGAGTTTGATTGGTGCTGTATTTTTTAGATAAAAATTTCTCAAATAAAATAATGTTATAATTAATATAAATATTAAAAAAAGACAAGTATTGTAATTATCATGGGACAGAGAGAGTATAGCGTATCGTAAGAATTGAATTATTATGTATTTTGATGTAATTTTTTTATTAGTAAATGATATGTTATAAATTTTATTTTGGTTTAGAATTACAATCTGTAACTTATAGTATGTTTAATACTTCACAATAAATTTATGAAAAATATCATTTAATCGTCTCATAAATCATTCATAATATCATCAACTTTTTTGATTACGTGATCAAACATTGTAATTATTACGAGACGGAAAAAATACTAAATGAAAACATAAATGAACATCTAATTAACTCTCCTAGCACATGGATGGATTGGAAATTCATTGTCAAACCTCACTGACCAAGTCAGTGTTGTTGGGCTAATTATCATTGTTCCTTTGCTATAAATTTTTTTTGTTGAAAAAGCATAAATGAAACAAAGAAAAAAAATATAAAGAATAGTTTTGCTTAAATTTATGAAAATTAAAACTAATAATAAAAAAATTAATAATAAAATAAAAATTACTCCCTCTATCCCATGAAAAACACAATGATCTCATTTTATTTTGTCACGTAGGCAATAAAGTTGGTTTCGTTACGAATGATCCGCGTGACGAGCAAATAATGTTTTTTGTAAAATTATAGCGTAATATCAAATATAGTTTTAGTTACATACTAGGCCAAAATAAAATTCGTATATCATATTGTTTAGTAGTAAAAAATAATGCATCAAAATACGTGATGTATAGTGAGTTATTGTTCGGTATTATACTTTGAATGTGATGAAGGGAGTATAAAATAAAATTATTTTTTAAAAAGGAATTCTTTAATATTGTTATCAGATCAAACAAGAAATAGAAACAAAAAATCAATTTTGTTGTTTATGGTTTCTGTTTTCGTTTTATCCGTTTCGAAAAAACAATAATCCGAACTAAACTCTTGTGTTTCATTAATCATTAAAACGAAAAAAAGAAAAAAGAAAAAGAAAAACGATATCAAACATGTCCTCAAAAACCAATAAAAACTTAGAAACAACTTGATGCTTTTTGTACTGTAAAAAGTTAATTTGGAATGAGTATCGACTCATTTTAAAAAATCAAATTCTGAAGTAACTTTGTGGATAAAGTGCATCATTTTGTGCAATAACAGAAACAAAAAAACAAAAAATCAATAATAAAAAAAAATCAGTAACAAAAAATATAAAATAAAATTATTTTTTAAAAAAGATTTTCTTGAATATTATAATTAGATCAAATAAGAGATAAATACAAAAAATCATTTTTTTGATTTTATGGCTTTTGTTTCTATTTTATCCAATCAAAAAAACAATAATTAAAATTACGTTTTTTTATTTCATCAATCATTAAAAAAAATTACGATACCAAACACGTCTTAAAAAAACAATAAAAGCTGGAAGTAACTGATGGGAGGTAGGGCACTAATTACAGTGGAATAAATCGACTCTCACTTGTGTTAACCTGTTACGAAGCAAATGAAGTAAAACAGAAAATAATAAAGACGCAAAGACACGATTTTTAATGTGAAAACCCCTTGATGTGAGAGATGAAAAATCACGAGGCCGAAACCCACCATAAAGCTCCACTATCAATGAAATAATAGATACACAAGGTCCTCTCTAGATAATACTAGAGGTAAATTAATCAAGCAATCAATCAGATCGACGCAACAAGACAAACAGTCAAATTCGTCGAAAAAACTACAGTCCACTTTAGACTATGATAACTCAGTCTATACAGTTCCAAACAGCGCACTGTTAGTTTCTAATCGAAGATTGATGAGTTTGAAGGGCGCTCATCAAATTTCACGACAATCCGACACTATTTCGATCTCCGTCCGGCCGCTCGAAGTCGGATGTTACAACCAGGAAACTGAACCCAAAAATCTGTCGAATAAAAGCCTTCTGTTTTGTGCGATCCTGCTACTGGGAATTGCTGATCTCTTCTTGTTGCGATGAAGAAGGAAGTATCTCTGTCTCTTGGAGAACACACGTCCAAGGCTGCCAACCAAATTGATTTTGATTCCCCAAAAAACAATCTCAAAACCTTAAAATCAAGATATATATATATGTATTTTCTCCAAAATATATCTTGACTTAATTAACTATTCTCCACATAATAGTAATAATAAGTGGGCTTGACTCGTCGGATTTCTCTATAAAGGAGTGAACCCGACTCAACAAATCTCCCCCTCACGACAAAGTGGAGAAGCACGCTATTCCTACAATCGAACGGTATACCAAAAGCTTGTGTGTTGACAATGCTTTAGTAAGCATATCAGCACCATTATCATCTGTGTGAATCTTTTAAAGATGAACTTTCTTCTCATCAAGGACATCTCTAATCCACATGTTGCGAGTATCAATGTGTTTCGTCTTATCATGATAGGTAGAATTCTTGTTGAGGTGAATCGCACTCTCATTGTCACAATACAACACATAACAATCTTGCTTGAACCCCAAACTTGAATGAATCTCTTCATCCAAAGAATCTCTTTACATGCTTTCGTAGCTATGATGAACTCTGCTTCTGTCGTAGAAAATGCAACACATTTCTGCAACCTCAACTTTCAGGAAACAGCTCCCCCTGAGAAAGTCATCAAATAACCTGAACTAGACTTTTGACTGTCGACATCTCCGGTCAAATCTGAATCTGTGTAACCAACCAATGACGGTTTCTCATTTCCAAAACAGACTCTAAGCTCGGAAGTACCTCGAAGATATCTCAATATCCACTTCACTGCTTCCCAATGAGCTTTACCTGGATTTGACAAAAGGCGACTCACAACACCAACTGCATGAGCAATGTCCGATCTCGAACACACCATCGCATACATCAAGCTACCAACCGCTGAAGCGTAAGGAACTCGTGACATATATTTTCTCTCTTCATCCGTAAAAGGACTCTGATCAGCACTCAACTTAAAGTGTGAAGGTATAAGAGAGCTTATCACTTTAGCATTTCCCATGTTGAATTTCTGAAGTACTTTCTCAATGTACTTCTCCTGCGATATCCATAGCTTATTGGCATCTCTAACTCGATCAATCCTATACCAAGGATCTTCTTTGCTGGCCCCATGTCCTTCATAGCAAAGGACACACTTAACTGCTTCTTCAACCTGTCAATGCGAGAAACGTTCTTGCCAACAATCAAGATATCATCAACATATATCAATAGAATAATGAAGTCATCTACTGAGAATCTCTGCACGAACACACAATGGTCATCTTTGGTCATCCTGTAGCCATGCTGCTTCATAACAGACTCAAACTTCTTATATCATTGTCTTGGCGCTTATTTCAAGCCACGTAGTCCTCTTTTTCTTTCACAATAAAACCTTCTGGCTGCTCCATGTATATCTCTTTTTGAAGATCACCATGCAAGAAGATTGTCTTAATGTAACGTCCCGATTTTCAAGTCCTTTTCTAAAAACCCTCGTGGCATTACTGTCGCTAGGGTCCCACAAACCCTAGCCAGGTAATTCAACTTAACTCGGTTTAGAATAAATCCAAATGGAAATACACTTAAAACATTATCAAACTAAATCCACAAGTTTACTTATTTATTACATATTAAAGCAACAGAGACTTAGAAATGTTGTCCCAAGCATTAATATTACAAACAAGATCAAAGCTTAGTTAAAATCCTTCCTCAAGTCTTGTACGTGAAAAGATGAAAATCAAGAAACAGAAGAAAAGCAACGCCGTGAGCTATACGAGCTCAATAATGTGCCGGCCCTATTTTCAGGGGAAGCACAAAAAGGAAAGAAGAGAAAACAATCTGCCCTGAAACCACAACAAAATCAGTCATGCAATTAACATTCATGACAGACCACAAATACTCTCTTGTTAACACTGTGACCTTGGCTAAACATGATAATCCATAGCTTCTTCTAGAAGCTTAAAGTCCGGGGTCACTCGAACAGGGGATCAACTTGTAACGACGCCCAAGTATCTCCTACAGCGAGATACCCCACAACCTGACAACCTCACAGGATTGTCTACGCGTATAAGATTATTAGTCACAACTACTTATCCCTGTACAGTTTAACCTGACATTTTCCCCAAGTCACAGTGTAACAACTCACTAGCATTAACAAACTCGGAGTTTAACCTCACCTCTCATGAATTCATTCCTATTTTGCATGTTTATCTTTAACATGATATCATTTATAGGATTAATCTGTATTAACCCTAACCTTTTGTTCGTTATCGTGTGCCAAACCTTATAAACCTAACACTTGTCTTTATCACATTCATATATATCGTACAGGGTTAACGGAGAAAAACCTACCCAAACCCTAACATTAGGACTATCAGGGTTAGGTTACCATGAACTGCGATAAGCTACAACTGTTAACATACAATCATATAATAACACGGAAATGCAAACATAACACAGCGCACAAGACAAAACTACCCATCACGCGTTAATATACAACTACTATATTAACATGTATTGCCATCCAAGTGAGAAATCTAAACGTTATCTTGTATGCGAGTCTCGGGTTGTTTACTTTATACCAAAGGAAAAATAGTTTACGTCTCAGTTTCTATACAGCATAAGTACGATACGTTCGTTACTACATATTTCTTTCATATATTTCATTATTTTTATGTATTTATGTGTATTATACGTCCACAAATATGTCTACTACGTGATTATGTATTCTTACGTACATTCCGTTATTTCCATACATTTACGTATATCGCACAAATACATAAACTACTACGTACTTTTATTCAACTTTGTATTCTTGATATTTTATACAATCAAACGCGTATTTTCCGATGTTTTCTTCTCCAAATATTGTATTTTAATAGTCATAAAGGATATACGGCTTGATACGACACATAAATATGTCGAAAAATAATTTCCTGGATTGGTTGAGAGGTGTCGCGGCCGCTATGATTCTTGTCGCGAAGTAGCATGAACAGATGTACTACTGTCAATCACCTAGCTGGATTCATGACACATAAAGTTCACTGCATCCCCATCAAACACAAACAAAAAATTTCAGAAACTGTTGTAACTCGATCATCTTTCTTATCTGTATCAGTCTTCTTCTCTTTACCCTACTCACTCAACTCTCTCTTCGGAACAAGACAGAATCTTCTCAAATGACCTTTCTGATGACAATGATGACATTCAACATTCACATACTTATTAGATGTACCTCTGTTCTTACTGTGGCTCTTACCTCTATTCGTTAAACCATGACTGTTGTTTCTACCTCTATTCTCAACAACCAAAGCATCTTGATTCGAAGAAGTTCCTTGTGTCTTTCTTCTCATCTCTTTATTCAGAATGCTGCTCTTGACGAGATCCATGGTAATCGTACCATCTGGAGCAGAATTGGACAACGAAGTTCGGAAAGTCTCCCATGAGTCAGGTAGAATGCCAAGCAGCCATAAAGCCTGAACCTCATCAATAAACTTTATCTTCATTGCAGCTAACTCATTTATAATTCCCACAAAGGAATTCAAATGATCAGCCAACGGGGTGCCATCACAATATCTCAATGTCATCAACTGTTTAATCTTAAACAATTTATTATTTTCGACCTTTTCAACATACAGTTGCTCGAGCTTATTCCACAAGATACGAGCATCTGTCACATCTGAAATATGATTCAGCACATTATCATCAACCCACTATCTAATGTACCCATAAATCTGACGATGTAGAATCTTCCACTGATCATTAGTTTTACCCTCAGGCTTCTCCTCAGAAAACACTGGTAAACAATAATCTTTCACATAGAGTAAATCTTTCATCTTTTCTTTTCACACATGGTAATTCAAACCATTCAATGTGATCATTCTACTCGTATTTGTCTCCATTGTTCAACACAAGTCAAACCAAGTACAACCTCGCTCTGATACCACTTTAATGGGAGGTAGGACACTAATTACAGCGGAATAAATCGTCTCTCATTTGTGTTAATCTGTTAGGAAGCAAATGAAGTAGAGGAGAAAACAGTAAAGATACAAAGACACGATTTTTAACGTGGAAAATCCCTCGATGTGAGAAGTGAAAAACCACGAGGTCGAAGCCCACCACAAAGCTCCACTATGAATGAAATAATGGGTATACAAGGTCCTCTGTAGATAGCACTAGAGGTAAACTAATCAAGCAATCAATCAGATCGACGCAACAAGACAAATAGTCAAATTCGTCGAGAAAACAGCAGTCCATTTCGGATTATGATAACTCAATCTATACACCTCCAAACGACGGACCGTCAGTTTCTAATCGAAGATTGATGAGTTATAAACGCGCTCACCAAATTTCACGATAATCCGACACTGTTTCAACCTCCGTCCGGCCGCTGGAAGTCGGATGCTACAACCAGGAAACTAAACCCCTCTGTCAAATAAAAGCCTTCTATTTTGTACGATCCTGCTGCTGGGAATTGCTTATCTTCTTATTGCGATCAAGAAGGAAGTATCTCTGTCTCTTGAAAAACACACGTTCAAGGCTACCAACCAAACTGATTTTGATTCCCCAAAAAATAATCTCAAAATCCTAAAATCAAGATATATATTTCTTCAAAATATATCTTGACTTAATTAATTATTTTTCACAAATAATAATAATAATAAATGGGTTTGATTCATCGGATTTTTTTCATAAAGAAATCAACCCGACCCAACAGTAACTTTGTTCATGAAGTGCATTGTGTTGTGCACCGGTTTGTATTTTTTGGATTATTTGAGCACTTTTTAGAATCTTTTCTGGGCTCAAAACCTCCTGTACCATATACTGCCTCCCCTAAATCCCAACTCTCTTGGATGTGTTTTTTCATGGTCTTAATGTTCACTTAATATAGAAGTGGACACCACATGTTACTATTACCCTAAAGTGGTTAAGGACTATGTGGTAAATTGCCTTGCAGCTCGAACGATTCGCCTCGTCGTTCTATTCATGTACAGTAATATTTTTTCCATTTTAACTTAATTCAACGTAGCTATGGTCGGCATCGAGGCAGGCGGAGGATCCACCGCTGTGAGATCCCAACAGCACACAAGGGTTGTTAATTTGTTTGGTTTTTTTTTTAATTTAAAAAATCTAGAAAAAATTAAAATTTTTTTAAGAAAATATCAATTCTAAAAAAGATAAAATCTAGAAAAAACTTAATAAAAATAACTTCAAACAATAAAAACTCAATCAAAAAATAAAAACAACTCTTAATCACTAAACAAATCTGAACTGTTGAAGTTTCGATCTAATGATCCAGATGCTTCACAGCACAACAACACCTTACCAACAGCAGCCAATCTCAATCCTATCAATAATTATGTTGGTCACATGATGATTTTATCTATCTTTTGTTTTCTCTGTCACATAACTTATAATATTTGATCGTTTTATGACCATCGTTGTATGAAAATACCTAATTTGTATTATAATTAATATTTCATGATAAATTTATGTAAAATAATATTCGATCGTTCCACGAAATCGATCAAGATTTATCAACAAACCCTCAAATCAAATTGTTGCAAATTCTGTGGGATACAAAGAGTAGAACATTCGATGAACATCACTGTGTACTTGCTAAGTTATCCTTAAATGGATGAACGATTAAAATTATGCACCAAACACAATTGATATCCAGTGGATATGATACAACGGGCAATTACAACACAGCACATGCATTAGTCGCGTCGAAAGTTAAGATAAAAACATTCATGGATGACACATCGATAACAAAATTTAATTTAGTGAAGTTACATCCAACGAGAAGATGAGGATTGACAGGTAGATCTGATCACGGTTTGGTTTTAAACCGAAATCAAATCGAAATCGAACCGTCGATTTAAGAATCGAAATCGTTATGGAACCAAAATCGATAGAAATCGGAACCGAACCGTTAAATGTTTGTTCGGTTTAGATTTCAAAAAAATTAAATCGAAACCGAAACCGTCGGTTCGATTTCAAATGGTCTATTTTTTCTCTAAAACGTCGGAGTATTTTTCCCTAATGTCTTTATATTTTTCTCTAAAATGTCGGTTCGTTTAATGTCTTTGTTATGTTTATTTAGTTAAAATACCTTTTTTTTATGTGTTCATTTTTCGTTCATATTGGGTCATATCTTAAGATGAATATTTAGCTCAGTTTTTTACATAAGAATATATATATATATATGTTTTGTTATTTTCACCTTATATCATATGTATTAGTTATGTTTTTCTTTAAATAAAAATTTATTTTAGATTGCATCTAACAAACAAACTTTATATAAAAATGTAAACAAAACCGTCACTTACTTAAACCGAACCGAAACTGATATTAAAACCGAAACAGTCTCGAAACGGTTGATTTCAAAACCGAAATCAAAACCGATCTAAAAAATTTCAATTTCAATTTATCTTTCTATTAAATCGAAATCAACAGTTCTCAAACCATGATCAGATCTAATTGACCGCTTCAAATACCAATATGTGGCGATGCCTAATCACAACCTATAATTCAGTGTAATAGTGCGAAATTAAGTTGATGATGACACTTTCCCAACATGCAAGAATTATTAAATCCTTTGGTCGGCCCACGCGTTCTCTCTTTGTTTTTCATTACAACCTGTTTTTGAGGAAATGGTATAAGTGGTTATTGTTGGTATTGTAATTGATAAAAAAAAAAAAAAAAAAAAAACCTATTGATGTATCATCATTATCACACCATTTTATCACAACAATTTGAAATATTAAAAATATTTGATAGAGATGATTCAGTAATAAGTATTATCCCGTCTATTTGCAACATCATCCAATTTTCCATAATATAAACACTCTTAAATTGAAAAATTGTTTTATGTATCTTAAAATCTGAGTAGATGTCAAATCCTGATCATTTATTTTGTTTGAGCCAATTTTTTTTTCTTGTAGAAGTAGTTTAATTGTTGTCTTTGTCTTTATGTTAAAAATTGTTTATATCCATCTTAAGCTAAACTGTTTCAAAGTTCTTACAATATGTATCATCATGTCTTTACGTTGGAGCCAACGTGACTAATTCCAATGGATATATACTTATTCTGCTCACAATCAGTTCAATGAATCGATGTATGTCTACATTAAGAGGAACTCTATCATCAGGATGACGATGATATATATCACTTGAGGAGAGATACTATAGTACTACTAATTATATACGATTATCTTACATTTACAATTAAACAAATACCAATTGTATGTGTATGGACGGTCTATGATCTGTATCAAGTGGTTGTAACTTGTAAGTTCCATAAGATATTTGTTTGACTTTGTTGTACGAATTGTACTGCTATTCCAAATATATTTGACTTGTCTATTCCTTTTTTCCTCTGTTAATTTTGGGTAATTTTTGTCAAGAAAGTGTTGACATATTACAAAGTCAACTAGATTTCACTTTCTAATTTTGAGCTAGAAATCAAAAAGGAAAAGATAACATAAAGAAAAATATATACTCGTAGCATATATAGTAAGATAGATTTGTGACTTGTGAGCTTAAGCTTGCGCTTCAGAAAATTCTAACGTTTTTTTGGTAGAAAAAGTTCGAACCTTTTTACATACAAGTTTGATCTTTAATAATCTAATCTTATGTTATCTTCGATATTTAGACAACGTTTCAAAACGTTAAAAAAAACGCTACCAAAACCCTAACATTTTGTAGTGTGAAGTTCCATTGGATCACGAGATGCATTAAACAAATGCTACAAATCTAATTAGTTAGATTTCCCTGTCACGTATACTATTACACCTACTTTAGAAGCTCAAGCACTCAAACTATAAAAATTCAAAAAAATTTACGAGATCAAATAGGTATTGATTTAAAGAAAGCTTTAAGTGCATGTGTGCATTAATCGGTTAAATTAATCCAAGTCACCTTATTTCTTGTGTCATAGACTAAATATGGTAGTTGCACACATTAACATGATCAAAAGTCAATGGTATTAGGGATCACCTGATGAACCAATACCCATCCAAAGGCAACGAAAAGAAAAGAAAATAAAAAACTGCTCTCATTGTTGGATTTTGTGCTGTTCAAGGACAACACAACAGGCAACCCAACCCCTATATATATTGCCCTTCTTTCCTGTAATTTTAGTCGTAAACGTACGAAGATCATGTCACACCGTCGCTTTTAAGAGCTCGCCTGAATCATGGCATTTGTTTTAATTACTACAGTACCGAGCACTTGTACCGGATAAATCCACGAAGTTCTATGAGCACTATATATTCCTTTGATAGCACAAATATTACTTCCTCCTTCTCATAAATATTACAACCTTTTGATTTTATACGTATGTGTATATAAAGTTTGATACATATATACTGACAATCAATCATAAAGTTTTGTACATTTATCATGAAATATTAATGATTGTGTAAATTACGTACCTCAACTTAATACATATTGCGAATGACCAGACGTGATTTTATATGAAAACGAAACTTATATTTATACGTAGAAAATAATAAAAATTATGTTTATATTGTAAAATTTATGAGATGAAGAAAATATCATAATTTAACCATGTTCATTTATCGAGGTGAAAATTGTTGTGCATTGCATTGCAAAGTTTGTGTGTAGTTTTTTTTTTTCTAGGTGTGTAATTCGAATGATCTTTTATGTTGTGTAGTTTAATCTCCGATGTTTTACTGGACATTAGGCTCCTCAATGAAAGAACGGATCTACTTCAAACTTGTATTGGGTAGTGTCAAAAATCAATTTCTATAAGATATTAGGATTATTTAATATTATTGTTTAAAATTAAAAAAACTAAAATCAATAAAATAAATTAGAAAATCAATACCGAAAAATAAAATCACTTTACATAATAAATGGATTTTATATAAAGGGAATGTTGAATATTGTACTAAGATGGAATAGAAAACGGGAATCGAAAACTGTACCTTTTTTGGTTTTTTTTTCTTCTTCCGTTTTATCCATTTAAGAAATATAAATTAGAAATAAACAGTTTTATTTCATCCATCAATGAAATAAAAATAAAAAACAAAAAATAAAAATGATACCTAATAAATCCTTAATATCCCATATGTAGTTTAAAAGTTTCATCAGTTTAACACTGTTCTTGGAATATAGCTCTGGGAGATGGACATGGCTCCTATAATGCTGTTTGATGCTATTTTCTGGTGTTGCCCTGCGTTGGTATTTCTGCGGGATTTGTTTTTGCAGTGTTGATGACTTTCTGCCACGGCCACGGGCCTGGTGGTGGCTTCTTGATATTTGAAGGCAGTTTTTGTTGTTCGCTAGGTATCAAATCTTCCATCGTTGTTCAGCTAATCTATTTTAGATTTCTAAGATTCAAATTCAGGATCTAATTTCATGAAAATAAATTATCGATCATTCGCATCAATAAGATCAATACGAGAGTTACTTTTGAAGCATTACAAAAATATATATCGAGTCATAGGTGTTCATGATCAGTGTTATTATTTCAGACAATGATATCGGACATAAGTTGTTAAATGAAAATCAAAACAATTAAACAACACGCTTTCCTCTTCCCAAAGCTCCAGTAGGACAACAGTCATTCCTCTCTCCTCAGCGCTGCGTAGTCCTCCTCGACTTGGATGCATAGACGCAACAGAAAAAAAGAATAGAGCTTCACCATACCAAACCACGGTTAACTACAATCAAATACTCAACCCAATCATAGTTAAATTAACCCACCCTGTCACCTCTCGTCGGGCCCCACCACTCCCCCAAAAACCAAGTATATATACCACCCTAAACCTCATGGCTCTCATTCGCACATTCATTCGCTTCCATGTTCGAATCCTCAATTTATCATTGATCACTATTTTTCACATCATTTCACCGGTAATCATCTTAATTTCATAGATTCAAATCTAACGAGTCATCGATTCATTGGGATATTATCATTTTTGAGCGAATCAGATTCGGTTCGAAATCGGAATCGATACCGATTTGTGAAATCGAAATCGAAATCGAAAGAACGAAAACTTCTCAAAATCGAACAGAACGATAGAACTGGAACTGGAACAAGATCTGGAAACTCAGATTATGTTGCTTTCTATGTTTTTGATTTGAACCTTATATGCTTCAATTTTTGTTGTTTTTGGCGTTTTGATTTCACAGGGGAGGGAAAATGTCGGCGAAAGGAGAGGCGGCGGCGGCGATGAACGGAGCGGTGGCGAACGGTGTTTCGGCCGATGCGGGAAGGAACGGGCTGAGGAAGATAGCGACGACGCAAGGGAAGAGGCAGAACGGGATATGTCACGACGACAGCGGGCCGCCGGTGAGCGCGCGGACGATCGACGAGCTCCACTCGCTGCAGAAGAGGAGATCGGCACCCAGCACGCCGATCAAGGGCGGAGGAGCTCAGGGGTTCGGAGGTGGAGGGTTGTCGGAGGCTGATCGGCATAAACAGCAGCTTCAATCCATCAGGTAATTTGTATGGTTTATTTTTGGTTTTGAAGAGAATCAGGGGCGTTTTGTTGGAAATGACGTGAGGGTGATAAACAGAGGACTCTTGGTGTTTTGGATTCTGACAGTCATTCCCTACTACTACTTTTTTTTAATCGATGAAATAAAATTTTTATTATTTTTTTATTTTATTCAAATTGTTGGAGTATTTTTTTCGGATGTTTATTCAAATTATGAGTTTTTATATTTAATAATTTTTTAAATAAAAATATTAAAATATCTCTATTTTATATTATATCGCTCATCATCATCATTTTTTTTTCTGTTTTTTATCACTTCTTTATCTCACAAACTCATTATAATAATATTATCATATCTTATTAAGTTAACACACAATGCAGAGCAAATCAATATAATTTAAATGAAACAGAAAAAATATTTCACTCATTATCAATAGTTTTCACTAATAGGGGTTATTTTTTGT
This sequence comes from Drosera spatulata, assembly GCA_035668315.1. Lineage (NCBI taxonomy): Eukaryota > Viridiplantae > Streptophyta > Magnoliopsida > Caryophyllales > Droseraceae > Drosera > Drosera spatulata. The sequence continues at coordinate 13,576 of JAOVYX010015025.1, read as the reverse complement.
TCCCCGAAAAATTCTTTTTCTTTTCATTTTTTTGTTTATTTCTCGGTTTTTGTATTGTTGTTATTTTTGTTTTCTTTACGATATTTGAATAATGATATTTTTTTTGTCCCATAATTTTTATAATATTTTGATTTGGATCAATTTTTTTATCTGTGTTGTATTTGATATATTTTAATTAGTATATTATTATTTTTTATGATGGTGATGGGTTTGATATGAAAAGATGAAAAAAAAAGAATTTAATGGAATATAATGAGATATTGTTATTTTAATATAAAAAATAAAATAAATAATATAAGAATCTTAAGATTATCCAAAATAATAAATGTTTTAAGAATTATGTGACGGGGAGTAATAAACAATCCAACAGTGGTGGAGTAAACTCCTTTTCAAATTGACAAAACATGAACTGGTAGACATAAAAATAGAAAAAATGGTTTTTAGATTTTTTTTTGTTTATTTAAGTAGTATTATATTGAAGATTTTCTTGATAAAAACTCATTTCATTTTGTGAAGGGTTTTTCTTAGAAAAGAATTAATTGGTTGTAGCCAACATTATTTAACAATTGTACTTCACCAAATAAACCTTGTTAGACTGTTAGTAGGAGTAGTAGTATATCGATAATAGAAAGCGAAATTTGGATGGACCGATTAACGTGTAGTATGAAAGCACAATAAAAATTAACTGTGTCTTAGACTTTGAGGTGGTAGTACTATGTTTTTCGATTTAGTCATGTGATAGATTTTTTAGTGGTTATGAAAAGTTGAATTTATATTCATAAATAGTGCTCTTAGATATAGAGTTCGAGCGAATCCGACATTAATGTTAAAATATGGATAGCTATTGTTATAATTTGATATCAAAAAATATTTTTGATATCTTATCGCTCCAATATTTATATTTCATTTTACATCAAATGACTCCATTTTCAATTAAATTTTCCCAAATCTTGCTCATTAATTTTCCCAAATCTTGCTCATTTTCAATTCTCAACCTTGTGTAAGAAAAGAAAAGAAAAAAGAAACTATTTTTCACTCTCCATGTTCAATTATATATCTTTTTTAATATTATTTTTATCGAATCATTAAAAAGAATTTGGCAGTTTTATAACCCTTGCAATTTTTTTAATGCTAGATAATAAAAAAATATTTATTATTGATGATATGATAACCATAAATATATTTATGTATCAAATATAGAATTAATTTTTAACTTATGGTTGAAGGGCTGATTTTGTGATTTGATTTCAAATTTTAAATATAGCACTAGATATGTTGAACTTGGTCGTATGAATCATTGTTTTGATCAAAACGTGTCTACAAGAGTGTGATAGTTTAATCCTGATATTTATTTTAGGTTGGGTTGTTGACACAGAGTTTGACTTCTGTCACAAGTTAGTCTAATTTTTTAAAGTAACAAAGATTTTCACGAACAATAGCTTGTCTTATACTCGAATATGGTTTATGAGTTCAAATCCAATAGAGTTTTTGAGCGTTGGGATAGCTCAACGTAACCCCCTTAATTTGATGTATCCTATATGATTCCGCCTAGATTAGGTTGTGATCCACAAATTAATGTCTAAATCTAACAAGATCCACAAATTAGTGTCTAAATCCAATAAGGAACTTGTTGTCACTCTGTTTCCTAGCTGTATATACGTGAGTGACTTGTATGAGACAATTCATATTCATAAATTTTGATCTTAGTCTGTCTGAGATGATGATCAAGAAAGCCTAATTCAGAAATAAATAGTTCTTTCATCAATCTTGAAGTCAAGGGTTTGATACTACAGCCTTTTACGTTTCGTTCCTTTACTTCTGAGATGATGGTTTACGAGGTCCATAAGACTCATCTTACATTCTTAGTTGTAAAGAAATGCCGATGTTTTGGTCCATCCAAAACAGATGGTCCTAATTCATGATGCCATGTCTGATGTTTTGCATCATCTGTGCTTTCATGGTGGCATAAATCTTGGGAGAACAGTGCGTCGTTAGCATCATTCACTAGGGACTCCGGACCCAAGTTAGTGAAAGGCGATCCTGCTCGGAAGTCTGGTTTGCAAGTGCACCACCACCACCAGCACCACCATGTCGTTCCTACGATCACTGTCAGCGATAGCTCGCTCAAGTTCACTCATGTCCTCTATAATCTCTCTCCCGCAGGTCCGTCCTTTCTCCTGTATCTAAACTAGAATGCGAAGTTATGATCATGTTCATTGTCATATAAGAACACGTAGATTCCAGCATCTCATATGTGTAGTAACTTTTAGCTTATTGTTCTATCGGAATGACGTTGACGTCCGATGAAGCATTTGCGTATACTTATGTAGTGGAATGTTTTGGTGGATGCAGAGTTGTATGAACAAGCTATAAAGTACGAGAAGGGATCGTTCATCACGTCAACAGGTGCACTTGCGACGCTTTCCGGGGCCAAAACCGGCCGGTCCCCTAGAGATAAACGTGTGGTGAGAGATGAGACCACCGAGAGCGAACTTTGGTGGGGAAAGTATGTTCTATTCCCTCTAATTATTGTGCATTTGAAGCGAGCTAATTCATAGTATATGTCATTGTCATGTTATCTGGGATACGTCAGGATCAGATGCTAATCTATGAACATAATCATGTGAAGTTGATTTGTTTGCCTGTCGTTATAATATTTATGGAAACCCGAAAAGATGTATCAGAACATGTCTTGGTGCTTAAAAATGGGACAGTAGCTTTCGAACCATCGAATTATGACCACTTGTGTCTCATCGTCGACATGTCGATAAGTTTTCTATCAGCGTAGTTAGTGAGATATGGGTAAAGAACGGAAAGAACATTAGAACTCATCTTAAGAGTTATTGTTACGTGATTTGTTTTCTTTTCCTGATCATGCCTGGACTTGATTAAGGTTGATTTGCTATTGCTGTTAATATGCGCCTTTCCTGGTTTGTTGAATAAGTGTCTGATTTGATTCTGTATGGATGCAAACAGAGGCTCACCGAATATCGAAATGGATGAGCACACTTTCATGGTTAACCGAGAGCGTGCAGTCGATTACTTGAACTCATTGGAAAAGGTCTGTTTACAACTCTAGCAACACTTTCCTGGTTTACAAGCTGATGCACTTGCACAAATGTTAGGAATCGATTTCTTGTTAGTGATTCTTGAGTTTCCTTTTCAGGTATTCGTAAATGACCAGTTCCTGAACTGGGATCCTGAAAACAGAATCAAAGTCCGAATTGTCTCTGCCAGAGCCTACCATTCACTTTTCATGCACAACATGTAAGTAAAACAAATGAACTGATAAGTCTCCTTAACATACACGGCCCAGCCAGATAAGTCTCCTCATCGTTGCCATCCTGTGAATTCCGAATCGTTATATGATGTCCGCGTTTAGGATGAAAAAAGAAATATACAATGCGATAGAAAATCTCAGGGTGTACGAAGTGCAATCTATAACTGATGGGTGAACAGGTGTATCCGACCTACACCTGAAGAGCTGGAGGATTTCGGTACTCCTGATTTCACCATATACAATGCCGGACAGTTCCCGTGTAATCGTTATACCCACTACATGACATCCTCTACTAGCATAGATGTTAATCTCGCTAGGAAGGAAATGGTCATCCTTGGCACTCAATATGCCGGGGAGATGAAGAAAGGCCTTTTCAGTGTTATGCACTATCTCATGCCTAAGCGCCAAATCCTCTCCCTCCATTCCGGGTGCAATATGGGCAAGGATGGAGATGTCGCCCTCTTCTTTGGATTATCAGGTATAGTATCTGTTGGATCAATACGGGATAGCCTGGAGCCTTCCCCAGCCAAAATACGATATGTCCTGCCTTTCCTTGCCTCTTTATTAGATAGAAAGCTTCGCATCCCTGCACATTAGTTGGCGCTGTTCCTTTTCAATGTTGGTGATGAGTTTTGCTTCAATTTGCTCTAGGTACTGGTAAGACCACTCTGTCAACAGATCACAATAGGTATCTGATCGGAGATGATGAACACTGCTGGAGTGAGAATGGAGTCTCGAACATTGAAGGCGGTTGCTATGCCAAGTGCATCGATCTGTCGAGGGAAAAAGAGCCTGATATTTGGAACGCTATAAAATTCGGAACTGGTAAATTTAATCACTTTTCCTGTCACTAAATTGTTCTGTTTTGGCTACTTAGCCATATCTCAGCTCATCTGATTTGCTTTTTGCATTTGGTTTGGGCTTGTAGTGTTGGAGAATGTGGTATTTGATGAACACACACGTGAAGTGGAATACTCTGATAAATCTGTTACAGGTGAAGTATATATTCCGCTCCGTGCTTGGGATTTCATCTGTCTAATGCTACGTATGCTGATGCCGAAGACATTTCTTGTTACAGAAAATACCCGTGCTGCTTATCCCATTGAGTACATTCCCAATGCCAAATTACCTTGTGTCGGGCCACATCCGAAGAATGTCATTCTCCTTGCTTGCGATGCATTCGGCGTCCTGCCTCCAGTTAGCAAGCTGAACTTGGCTCAGACCATGTATCATTTCATCAGCGGATACACTGCTTTGGTAATTTGAACTTCACTAATAATGGGAGCATTCTTTTCTTTTGATAGGATTGGTGGTAATTGTGAATTGCTGAATCTCAGGTGGCTGGGACTGAAGATGGTATTAAGGAGCCAACGGCGACATTTTCAGCCTGTTTTGGAGCTGCATTCATCATGCTGCATCCCACAAAGTATGCGGCAATGTTAGCAGAGAAGATGCAGAAGCATGGCGCCACAGCCTGGCTTGTGAACACTGGCTGGTCTGGTGGAAGGTATGCACTTGTTCTTCAGCAAACCCAAAGGGATGAATTATTTTCTTGACTTCGCAGACGATGTTGGTCTTAATTTTGGAGGATACAATCTGTCATAAGATTTGAACTTCCAAGTGAAAAACATGTTAAAAATACTCCTAAGATCATTCATTTATCAGACTTGGTTTTCTTCTTGTAGCTATGGTTCTGGAAGCCGCATCAAGCTGAAGTATACCCGCAAGATCATAGACGCCATACACTCTGGCTCACTCTTGAATGCAAATTACAAGACGACTGAAATCTTCGGTCTCGAGATCCCAACAGAGGTCGATGGTGTTCCTTCAGAAATCCTGGACCCTGTGAACACGGTGAGTTGCTCAATCACTTTGCTGTTGCTACTTTTCGTTATTTAGACCTCCAAATTCAGATTAACTCAGAATTGTTGGCTTATGTTGCTTAATATTGCGTGATCACAGTGGTCCGACAAGGCGGCATACAAGGGCACACTGCTGAAGCTCGCTGGGCTATTCAAGAAGAACTTCGAGGTGTTCGCGAGCTACAAGATTGGCTCGGACAGCAAACTGACTGACGAGATTCTTGCAGCCGGTCCGATATTCTGATCTCTTGGTCACGCAATTGCTTGCACGACGTCGCCAATGCTTTAGAGGGAAACGAATAAGCATGTAATATTATGTGTGCTTCATGTGTTTATGCAAGTTTGTAGAAGGCGTCGTCTAGTTAAGGGTGTTCGCAGCTTGTAATGTAAGGCTATTTTTATCTATGATGAGGAAAAGTGTAGCATTAGCTACCTTGTTTATGAAACCCATCTATGTGCAAGTTTTGCCTACGGAGTCCCAAGTTCAGGTGAAAAACTAGATGCTGAGTGAAACATTAAAACTTAGTCCCATTCTATGATTTGACGCGGCTCCTTGTCAATGTCCATATTGTCGATTATGCTATGAGTTAAGTCATTAAAAAAGTGAAGCGTGTTTTTAACATAAAATGAACCACTTAACACTGGATATTACAAATGCGTTCTTCAATGAAAAATCATAGGAACCCTATTTCGATAGAAATAATTACACCTAATTATAGTATATAGATGTTCAAAATTATGGGGAAAAAAAAAAACAAAAATAGAAAGCAAATAACAAAAATCAAAAAACTTTATAAAATAAAATGATTCTTTTAATGAGTATCTTAAATATTACACTTAATCAACAATAAACATTTGTTTGATATATTGTTTCTACTTTATCCATATGAGAAACATAAAACAGCAAAAAATATTTTTATTTTATCAATAAAAAAAAGGAAAAACCATTCCAAATATCCACTTTCACCTACTTTCTTGATCAATACTTTTCAACATTTTTTTTGGATACGTAAATTTAAATCTATGTCTTTTTTTTTTAATTTAAATTTCAACTACACAATATTTTGCTCTTTATATTCTTTAATTTTTAATCACCTAAAATTTTTTAAATACTCCTTCCGTCCTAAAAGAATTACAACATTTGTTAAATTAGGATATCTCAATTAAATTATAATATTATTAACATTTGAAAACTTTTTTGCCTATAAAAATACTAAAACACTATTATTTTTTATTTTATATCACATCAATTCATCCAATTATTTTTTTTCTTTTTTTTTTCTTACTTTTCTCACTCACACAAGTTAAAGGGTAAAATGATCTTTATAATAAAAAATAACATACATAAATTATCGTGATAAGTAAATTGATTATATTTCTTTTGGGACGGAGATAATACAAAAAACGTTACTCTCTTTGTCCAAAATTGATCGAAACGTTTTGATTCGATACGAGAATTTATGCAAGTGTTGAATTTATGTGGATTTTCATGAAAAATGAATATTTTTTTTATGATAATGGATTTTACTGTAACAGTTATTAAAAAAATTAATGAATATACTGATGAAATTGATTTAATATTTTTTTATAATAAAAATAAAAACATTTCATTTATTTTAAAAATTAAAAAAAAATACATGGGAGGAGAAGGCGGAAAACATGCGTGACCTAAATCGAAATTCTTTTCTCGGCGCAACTTCATCTATGTCGCCGCCTCGCCATCGCCGCCCCAATCCCAGCAACTTCCGTCAAACCCTAATTTCCCCACTTCTAAATCCTCACGAATTCGCCAAATCAAACCAAATGGGCACGAAATTCGCCTCAAATCCTCAACTGGGTTAACCCTAAAATCACATCTTCTCCACCACCAATGGCTCCCCCAAAATGGGCACACGAATAACAAGCCAATTGGTACCAAAAACATCCAATAAGTACTTTCTTTGCAGTGCATTGAACACTTGTGCTAAAACATTGAATTGGGGTTTTGGTTTGCAGATTCATGCCAAGATAGTGAAAAATGGGTATGAGGAGAATATGATATTGGGTACTACATTGGTCGACTTTTATGGCAAATGTGGTGCATTGGTTGATGCGAGGAGGGTTTTTGATGCGATGAAGGGTAACGAAAGGGTTTCCTGGACGTGTATGATTACCGGGTATTCGCAGAATGGGGATGGGACTGAGTGTGTTATGTTGTTCAAGAAGATGTTGGTGTCGGGGGTGAGACCGAATGGCATTACGTATGTGGGGGTTATAGGCGCGTGTAGGGGCGTTGATGGTTGGATTGATCAAGGGAGATCGGTTCATGGTCATGTTGTGAAGCTCGGGATGGATTGTGATACTCATGTTGTTAGCGCGCTGGTTGATTGTTATTCGAAGTTTGGGAATGTGGATGATGCTTTTAAGGTCTTTGATGCGATGAAAGATAGGGATGTTGTGCTTTATACCTCGATGATTTCGGGGTGTGCTAATAATTTTAAATATGATGATGCCCTAAGGCTGTTTGCAAGAATGAGGAGGGAGAATTTGGGCGGAAGCGATCATTCGTTGAGTAGCGTTATAAAAGCTTGTGGTAGTTTGGCTTTACTCCAGGAAGGGAAGCAATTGCATGGTTTATTGGTAAAAGCAGGGTCGATGGGCAATGTGTTTGTGGTGAGTGCTTTGATCGATATGTATTCTAATTGTGGCAGGGTCTACGAAGCTCGTGGTGTCTTTGATTGCACAGTTAGAAGAAACACTGTGCTCTGGACTTCAATGGTGTCAGGGTATGCGCAAAGTGGAAGAGTGTTGGAAGGGTTGGAGTTGTTTGATTGTCTTTTGATGCAAGAGGAACTTGAGCTGGATCATGTTTGCTTCACAGCGATATTGAGTGCTTGCAATCATGCTGGATTTCTCGATAGAGGAGTACAGTATTTCGAGAAAATGACAAAGGATTACGGTCTAGTTCCCAGACTAGATCATTATGCTTGTTTGGTCGATCTATATGCACGGAAGGGGAATCTAAGAGAAGCGAAGCAAATAATGCAGGACATGCCTTATGCTCCCCATGATGTTATGCTGAGTTCATTTTTGGGTTTCTGCAAAATATATGGAGAGGTGGACCTAGCACGGGAAACTTTCGATCTGCTTTTGAGAATGAAGCCACACAATGTAGCTGCGTGTCTCATAATGATACAAATATATGCTGAAGCTGGTTTATGGGATGAAGTCGCGGAAATCAGGAAATTACTGAAACAGCAAGAGAACAGTAAAAAAGCAGCTTGGAGCTGGGTTGAGGTGGACAAAGGAAATGAACTTCTCTCTGTTGGTGACGCATCTTTTCGTTAACCTTCCGATTTTTGCGTCTTGGACAGCTTTTACACGCACAGTTCGGATTGGCTGCAGTGTTGGGCTCTCTTCCTCCTGACGGCGGAAGAGCTGCTAAGTTCGTCGAGAAAGCTACAGAATCTGGAAACGTCAAGCGGGGATGATTCAGCTGTGGATGTTCGCGCAAGACTACTTAACTGCTGAGAATATAGTGACAAGGATTATGCGCTGTATTCAAGATCTGATTCTGATTTGTGAAACATGTTGTGACTTAAGTTATGCTGACCACAGGGCGAAAACCTCATTTATACACCTTCATCGATGAAGTGAAGCACTCTGGGATTTGAGCATGGAATTGAGGATGATGACAGTTTTGAAGGTTGTCGAGTTGACAAGACCCCTGCCGAGTTCTTTGATATAAAAATGGATTGGCAGTATGGTTCTAATTGGTAACTCTTCCAAGCCTAAGATATTCACTTCATTCTTCAGCTTTCTCATTATGCTGGAGAGGTGTTTGTTTCGCTTAGGCGAATTCATCACTCCCATTTTCCATGGAACTACGGAGATGAGGATGGCAACTAGAGCGGTATCGGATTATCTTGTATTCAAAAAGGTGTCTGAACTGAACGTGGAAACAAAATGCGTAAAAAAATTTGTGCGAGAAAACAATGAGTTCGCCATTGAAGATGCACTGATGTATATAGAGTAGCTGTTTTGATTAATAGAAAGAAGGGAAACCCCTTTTTTAGATCTTGCTCATGGCTGTCCAATACTTTGTGTTAGTTAATATGCATGTGTGCTTTTATCATAGATCCATCGCCGTGCTAATCACACTCTCTTATATAGTCTCTATGGTTGATTTAAGCATTTAACAGAAGATGGTTGGGTTCTGAAATTCGTCTTTTGATTTGTTTCCTTCATAAATTTTGAGAATAAGGCATTGCCTAATCCATCCTTAACCTTATTATACACACAAGCATGGATCGTAACTTTAGATGTTACACCAGAAACGAAAAAACTGTTTCCTCTTGTCATGTTTATACATACATTGTGACATATTTATTCTCTGCATTCGAGGAAAGAGAATTCCGAGATATCGGGACAGCTTCACTTCTTTATAAAGGAAACCCCTTTCTCAATATTTCCTGCCAACTCTTTCCTCGCATTTTCCAGACCAATCCTATTGCCAAATTTTTGATCCAAGACAGACCAAATCAACACGAACAGGGAGAACGCATGGAATTTTAATCTCAGGGTTCCTGCAGCGTAACTCTCAAACTCATTTAGATGGCCTAGTGGGTAGGTTTCCTCCACACCATTGCGACCGAGCTTCACTTTAGAAGCAAAGAATGGAAGTTCTGTCACCTGTTGCGGGGAAAAGTCATTGTTTCCTAGCAATAGTGCTCACTGAAAGTTCAGTGATATGAGGAGATGAAAAATACGAAAGAGCCGGTATCATGCCTGAGAGGCACCAAAAGCACATTCATTCTACTACTCCTGCATCCTCCCTAGACCACGGAGGCAAAGAAAAAAGCAAAAGGGAAAAAAAAAGAAAAAGAAAAAGAACAAAAAAACAAATGACTGAGTATTGTTTATATGTTGTTGTCTCACCTGTTATTTTCAGTAGAAATGACTTGTGAATCAGTTAAGGCCATTCGGGACTTCCTCAAACCTGAGTATCAAGGAGATGAGAGGATCAGAAGCATGAATTGAAAGGGCTGAATCTGATCAGAGAATTCGAGAGACTGCAAATGAAGGAGTGAGACAATTAAGGAGTATTCTGACAAGTTGATGAGCATTACGAGTCAGGCAAAAGTAATTGGCACTGACCTCACTGATAAAAGGCTAATACATAAGATTCTGATCTCCTTACTCGAAAGGTTTGCAGCAACTATTGCTTCTTTGGAAAATACCTAGGATTTGTAGCAGCTCAAGTAGGCAGAATTGCTGAGTGCTTTGCAAACTCGAGAGCAGAGAAGGTTAATAGGGTTATAAGGAAGTACGAATGGAGCTTTGCAGGCAAAAAAAGAGCAAAATATAGGAGGGAAAAGCAAGATGTGGAAAGGGAAGAAAGCTAATGATAATAGTGGTTCACAAGCTACTGCAAGTCTGCAAGAGAAAGTAGTGCAGGCAACTCAAAAAACAATGGGGGAAGGTATTCCTCATGTGAGCATTGCGGATAACAGAATCATCTACTCTTTAGGTGTTGGAAGAGGCCAGAAAGTACAATGCAGAAAATGTCATAAGCTTGGACACATTGAGAAGTTTTACAAAGAGAAGGAAGATCAGCAACAAGGCGAGGCACATGTTGCATTCTAGCACGAGGTAGATCAATTGTTTGTTGCCTCTTGTTTCTCTTCTAGTACTCAACGTGATAGTTGGCTTGCTGACAGTGGTTGCACAAAGCATAAGATAAGTGATGATAAGCTATTTGTGAACCTTGACAAGTCATTGAAGTAGAGAGTGAGGATTGGGAATGGGTGGTACTTAGAAGTGAAAGGTAAAGGGACTGTAGTTATACAGAGTTGCGCCGGAACAAAGCTGATTTCTGATGTGATGTGTGTGCATGAGATTGATCAGAATTTGTTGGGTGTGAGATGATAGAAAAGGGATTTGATGTGATTTTCGAAGAAGGAAAGTGTGTGAACTTTGACTCCAGCGGGCAAGAGCTGTTCAAGATAAAGATGCAACAAAAGAGTTTCTCTTCAAATCCTCTTGAGAAGGAGCAGATGACATTCAAGTGTCGGACCCGAAATTCAGAGATATGGCACAAAAGGTTTGGGCATTTTCATCACAAAGACTTGTTGTTCATGCAGCAGAATGAAATGACAACCGGGTTACCTAATTTGGGAGAGAACATCCCAATGTGCAAGGCGTGTTGGAAGGGCAAGCAGACTAGACTTCCCTTCAATTGACTTCTTTATTCAATGATAACACCTATTTCATTATTTTTATTGATGATTATACTAGAATGTGTTGGATATAATTCGTGAAGCAAAAGTTGGAAGTTCCTAAGGTATTTTCGAAGTTTAAGAGATAGATTGAGAACCCAAGCGGCTGCAGGATTCAGATTATCAAGTCTAATAATGGAACTGAGTATAATTCAGAGAGGTTTAATTCTTTCTGTGAAGAGGCTGGAATTGAGCATCAGTTTACAACTACTTACTCTCCAAAAAAAATAAAAATGGAGTCAATAAGAGGAAAAACAGATCAATTATAGAGAAGGTAAGGTGTTTGCTGCACAAGAAGAATTTTGGGCAGAAGTGACAAACAAATCAGTTTTTTTGCTGAAAAGACTCCCTGCAAACAAGTGTATTGGAGAAGAAGACACCCTATGAAGCTTTATATGATGTCAAGCCATTTCTAAGAAGCTTGAAGGTGTTTGGGTGTTTGTGTTTTTCTCATATATACAAATCAAGAGAGACAAGCTAGGAGAGAAATCTGAATTCGGAAACTTTGTTGGCTGCACTTCGATGTCAAAAGCCTATCGAATATATCAACCACAAACAGGGAAGGTGATCACTAGTAGGAATGTTCAGTTCCGAGAAGATGAGCAATTGGATTGGGCAAATTAGCCGAAGGGAAAGCACAAAAGGTCTTACTGGATCCTGATGAGCTAGTGGATGTTCTTCTATTTAGAGGCACTAGATCTCTGAATAATATTTAGAAAAAAGGAAGTTTGTTGTTAGCAACATATAAATTATGTGTTGATAGGACACATTCAATGATGAAGATTTTTGAGAAACTGTTTTTATTTTTTAAATTCCCCAATCATTTAATCGTAATCATCCATTAATTCTTAACAATATATAATACTAGCATTATATTCCCCATGCTCTAATATCTATTAGAGGTGCAGCGTGGCTGTTTTGAACCCTGCAGGTTATGAGGAGGCAATATGTGATCAGAGGTGGATGAATACAATGAAGGAAGAATTAGCTATGAGAAAAAAAAAAAAAAAAACGAAACATAGGAGCTAGTCGAGCGAGCTGAAAACAGGAAGGTGATTGGAGTAAAATGGGTTTTCATGACAAAACTCAATCCCGATGATTATGTGAATAAGCATAAAGCTAGTTTAGTTGTGAGGAGATATGCACAAGTTTGGCGAGTTGATTTCTTGGAAGGTGTATCAGTTAGACGTGGAATCTGTAATTTTAAATGGAGAGTTACTAGAGCTGATTTATGTTGAGCAAACAGAAGGCTTCATTGGAGAATAAAGTTTAGGGGTTATTTGATATCATTGTTGTTTTTATTTTTTGTTTTTGATTTATTATCTAATAAAATAAAAATGTTTGATATTGATTGTTATTTCTTAAACGGATGAACATATATTTAACAGAACATGAGAAATTAGAAAAAATAGTTTTTCGTTTTTGTTTTCTATTTCATTTTGTATAATATTCCAGATCCTTTTTACAAAAAAATCATCTTATTTTCTTAAGCGATTTCGTTTTTTATAATTATTGATTTTCTATTTCTGTTATTGATTTTGATTTTCATAATTTTGAGCAGCGATACCAAACGCCCCTTATTAACTAAGAAAGGCTCTTTGTGGATTACAACAAGCTCCCAGAGCAAAGTAGAATAAGATGGACGCGCACTTGTTAAGCCAGGGTTTCATGAAAAGCTAGAGTGAATTGACGTCCATTATCACAGTCAATCCTCGGAATAAATAATACCCATGTGTCTCTCGTCGATGGTATACTGTCATCGTCATTTTTGAAACGAACAGTGCTCATGTATGCAAATATAATATACACCGTTTACATTTAGTGCTCTTTATTAAATCACAAAGATTTCGTTCCACCCTTGTTATAACCACCGTTATCGCCCGATTTAGAACAATGCTCGCATGAATTAGAAACAGTGTGTCTTTATTGGAAAACAGTGCCCATCGTAACACATTCAACAAACCATGTATATATCCATCAAGATAACTGTTAGACCCTCGCTAGCTTGAGTTGCGATGTCTCGCGCTTGGACGCTTTAGCGGGCGCGAGGCCTCAAGCCAGGCAACTAAAGCGAAGCAATGATGATCGACGCGTTGCGGCGTTTGGACTTGGATGTTGATTGTGATGATAACTCTGAAACATCCAAGGGCCAGACGGGCAGCGTAGCATGTTCCTTG
>JAOVYX010015024.1:1725-29582 GCA_035668315.1 Drosera spatulata | reverse complement strand
GTGAATATGTCGTATTGCAAGGATATAACCGATGGGTCATTGTTCGCTGTGTCAAAGTGTTCAAAGTTGAACACCTTCGAATGCAGAGGATGCCCCCTCGTTACTTGTTTGGGAGTTGCTGCTGTTGCTGTTGGGTGTAAGCAGCTCAACAAATTGGACATAAAGAAGTGCCACAACATCAATGATTACGGAATGATTCCTCTCGCTCACTTCTCGCAAAATCTTAGACAGGTATCGTCAGTTTAGCTTTCGTTTGGCATTGGAATTTTGAATACTGTGAAAGGAACATTGATGAAGAATTGTGAGGTATGACACTTGAAATTCTTGTTGCAGATAAATTTGTCGTACAGCTCGGTCACGGATGTTGGCCTACTGTCACTGGCGAGCATCAGCTGCCTACAAAGCATGACGATCCTGCACTTGAAAGGCTTGACTCCAAGCGGACTTGCAGCGGCTCTTTTGGCTTGCGGGGGGCTTACAAAAGTGAAGCTTCATGCTTCCTTCAAATCTGCATTGCCACAGCAGTTCCTCGAGCACCTGGAGGCTCGCGGCTATGTTTTCCAGTGGAGGAACAAAGAGTTTCAGGTGGGTACTCATGAGTCTGCTTGATCGTTCTTCAGCGCCATGGAGATGTTTATCTTATTAACATTCTCATCATATGTGCAGATGGTTAACGTACTCATTGTAATTGTATGTGTTTTTCACAGCAGGATGAGATGGACTCAAAGACTTGGAAAATGCAATTGGACGACATGGAGCCGTGAACTTTTGTATTGTGAAGATCAGCTTTCCATCCTTGAAGAACAGTTCGAGGTCTACATAGGACAACTTGCCTTGATTCTGCAGTTGATGTAAGAATAATTTGAGCAGGATCCCTCATTGTGTGTTATTTTGTGGTTTAGATCAATCTAAGCTGCTTCTTGTACCCAATTTATGGGGCACTTGGGGAGGTTAATCTCACCTCCCTCTTGTTTATGTGTTTGAAATTCCTCCAAGAAGAGGAAGATGCTCAATAAGTGGATCCGTTCGTCTTGTTAATCATTTCTCAGGCCATCATAGCTCGACATGGGAACTCGCGTCGTTTCAACTCAACTTCGCAGTACGCAGAGCATCCATTATATCCGAAGAGAAATGCTTACCATAGTTATTGTTGTATCGTCGTTTGGAAATTTTTCACATCCATCCATCGATGTTTCGAGGGCCTTACGTCTTTTGGTGGTAGTTATCTGGATGACGGTTGAGAGGAAGAGTATACAAAAAAGGCTACAACTGTTCCTAGCATCCCTCATACCGGAAACACCAATTTCTCCTGGAATACTAAAGAAATAAAATTTCATTGCAGTAGTCGACTTTATACTTCCAACAACACCCGTATAGTTCTTGCAAGCTTCTTTCATCAGAAAACCAATGTCATGATCAAGTAAAACTAATCTCGTATAAACCTCCGTGATGTTACACTACAACACATGTTCAATATGCTTGTTTCTCATTTGGGCCATACCTCATTATTGGGCCGCCTAGACTCGCAACCGGGCCAAACAATCAAGCCCACCACACCATGCTGACATGTCCCTCCACGTGGCCAAGAGTCCCAGCTGCCGAGGGGTGTAATAGTAATACTAACAAATTTGACTTTTTCAACGCTTGACTTTGACCAGAAAATTAGAGCGCACACACACAGAGAGCCATCAGCCCATCACCTTGGGTCTGGCCCAGTCTAAAGTCAGGGCTCGCAGTCTTTGACCTTTCAACACTACAATTTTTCCACGGTCAAATCTAACCATTCTCATATATAGCTCTCATTCGCCTGCCATTTCAAAACCTCTCAAAACTAGTAAAACACTTCATGGACATGTCTTCTTCTTCTATCGCTGGCTTGGAAAGTCCCTTCAACTTCACCTCTTCACACTTCATGAACTTCTTCGCCTCCTCGGACGATCATCATGGCGGCGATGATGGAGGCAAAGAGGGGTCGATGTCCAGCTGGGCGGATTTCGATCGAGAAACGATGGTAGATCATCGAGATGACGGAGATGATGATGCTTCTGGTGTCCCGAGATTCAAGTCGCGAGCGCCTCCAGCGATTCCTGTGTCGAGTGCTTCGCCTTCTTCGTTCATGGCTGCTGTTACTGCTCCCGGTGGCTTTAGTCCTTCTGTGTTCTTGGATTCTCCTCTGTTCTTCCTACCTTCAAATGTAAGCATGTTTGATCAATATTCAATTCGAATGATCATATGCTACTGAATCGTGACTGAATGAATACACTGAATGAAATCTGATATACAAAAATCAAACAGCATGATAGAAGTGTTTCATAACATATGAGAGCACCTCAACTGGTCGTATATCAGCTCTGGAATTCATCTTTACGTGCTATGTCATAGGTTGTGCTATCAATCACGATACGTTGTGTATATCACCTTAGCATGACCCCCTAGGCTTACAATCTCAACGTTGAATCCAAGTACTTACCAACATTCGAGATATGGCGTATTTGGTGAGCTCAAGACTAATCTGTCCCTGTTTCTTCATGTAGAATCTCCCATCACCCACGGTCGGGGCACTTGATACCAAGACCTTCAATTGGGATAGCTCTGGTGATCAAGACAAACTAAATATTGGAGAAGGGAGAAACTATGACTTCTCATTCCCGTCTCAAGCCAAGGCTTCTAGCAACGCATCCTCGACTTCTACTATGTTTCAATTCGCAAGAAACATCAACCCATCTGTAAGTTTCAATTCTTTTAACTTCGATGAAGAATAACTAAACACATCATTCAAAAACAATCATCGTTTTTGATTTCCATAGGAAACACACAAGGAGAGGCATGAAGAATTTTAAAGAATACAGAAGTTATGTCTCATGCTAACCTTTCCACACTGGATTTCATCTTGAGCAGGAAGGAGACTTGGCAATGAAACAGCAAACATGGAACTGGGACGAACCTAGTAAACATAGCGACGAGCAAACCGACACCAAATCAGCAATTGCACCGGCCCAAAACTTCTCTCAAGAAATGAACAGAAACCCAGCTGAGTTCATGCAGAAAAATGTCGCTCCACAGCAGGCACAGCAACAACAGCAACAACAGCAACAAAGCCAAAGGAACACCGTCTATCAACCAGTGCAATTCCTTCAAAAGAAATCAGACGATGGATATAACTGGAGGAAATATGGGGAAAAGCAAGTGAAAGGAAGCCAGAATCCACGGAGCTATTACAAGTGCTCGTACCCCAACTGCCCAACCAAGAAGAAAGTGGAGAGATCAGCAGATGGGCACATCACCGAGATAGTTTACAAGGGAAACCATAACCATCCAAAACCTGAGTCCAACAGAAGATCAGGCAACCCAAGCTTATCGTCAAATCCATCATCATCGGTCCAAGCTGTTGGATACCCACAGATAGAGCCATCCCTAACCCCTGAGACATCATCATTCTCAATTGATGAGGATGAGTTTGAACAGACCTCTGTGATGAGTCGGGCAGGCATAGAAGCTGAGAATGAACCTGCAGCCAAAAGATGGTGAGTTCACCTTATCAGAACTATTTGATCAAGGATCAGTGTTTTCTTCCCTCAACTAAGTACAGCCTTCGTCCTTACCTGCAATGGCAAATTAACCAATAATAACTCTCATGTTTCATGTAGGAAGGGAGAGAACGAAATGGAAGTGATGTCGTCTTATGGGAGCAAGGCAGTAAGAGAACCACGTATTGTGGTTCAAACCAGAAGTGAGATAGATATTCTTGACGATGGATATAAATGGAGGAAATACGGACAGAAAGTAGTGAAGGGAAATCCTAATCCTCGGTGAGCATTTGTCTCATTCCATACTTTCTCAATCTCATCCAGTTTCTTTCGTCTTCAGTGTACATCATATGAGATAATCTCCTTGCTAATTTTTCATTTGGTCATGTTTGACAATTGCAGAAGCTACTACAAGTGTACCACCGTGAATTGCCCAGTTCGCAAGCATGTGGAGAGGGCGTCTAATGATCTAAGGTCCGTAATCATGACATATGAAGGCAAACATAATCACGAAGTACCTGCACTGCGGGGAAGCAGCAGCAGCTACAACATAGCTAAGCCTTCACTTGCCACAGAAAATAGCTACGCACCCTTGCCCGTGAGGCCTTCAGCATTGAGCAATCAATCCATTAACCCAGAAATTCAACCATCTTCAGGTCCGGAGATGCTGCAGAGCTCCGGTACTTACGGATTCTCGGGGTTTAATAACTTCGGCTCGAGCTCCTGCATGAATCAAATGCAACAGAACATATACGAAAACAACTGAGAAAGAGCAAACAAATAGAAACTTCACTTACAAAACACGGAAACCAGAACACCTTAGACGACTGTACATATTTGTAGACATGATTCCAATTCAGGAAGAATGAATAACTTGATCGCTTTGTTGTTTCTCGAGGCCTTGAAACTCAAAAAGAAGGCCTTTCAGATAATAAAAAGAAGGTTTCATTTCTTAGGCTGTAACATTGTATGTATTGTTCTTTCTTTTTCCTTTGTTTTTCCCGAAGTTGTATCATTCATGGAAATCATGACCTTCGATCGGAGATAAATGCAGACTGGCTCAAATTAAAGCGATTTCTTCTTTCACTTGTTGACGCTAACAAAGAGCAAAGGGAAACATGATACATACGTATCTGCTATGCAAATGATAGAATCAAACCAACTGACCAACGTGTACATGTCTAAGAGCTAGACATGAACCACTATTTGAATTTAAATCATTAAACATCGGTTGTCGTTTAAGGTTCGAAGAAATGATTTCTATAAGCTGGCCGTGCAACGGTTCAGATGTCTGATCGAGTAGAAGAGAGTCTATATATATATATATGGATACCATAGTTCATGATCAAATCGGAATGCAACAAGCATACCTTCAATTCCAATAAACACCACATGACTACTTCCTATATCAAACAACTTGAGAACTCTTATCGCGTGAAACTGATTGTTGGTAACATTTCTATGATCGATAATCATATCCACATAAAGTAACCCCAATTCAAGGGTAATAGACTTGCACACTGCACGAGCCAGTCTCCAATACAACCCAAAAAAAAAAAGTAGTCGAAGAATAACCAGCATCGAATTGAGATCCAAAAAAAAGAATCAAATACATGAACAAGACAAGCGAATGCTCGAACCTGTATCATTTTACAGCGATGGAAGACCGACGATCGCCGAATTGACGCCGCAGTCAAAGACATCAAAGCGTTTCGGATGAGATTCATCTTCTTCCTCCATTACCGATAACGGCGGTTGTTCTATCCGCCGTGGTGTGAGTCGCCGGAGCGTTGATTTCTGGTTGCTGTTTACGATTAGGTCTTGTCTGGATGTTGGCATTGCGGCTATGTTATTGGGACACGCAGCATTTTGGTGTGGGAACTCTCATATGAGAAAAAAGTTGAGCATGTAACTATTCGTTTTATCCGAAATTATCATATATTATTCAAAAAAATATCCCATATATTTTGAATAATAATAATAATAATAATATCTAATATATATTGTATTCCTTTTGTCACAAAAAAATAAAACATGAAAAGTTGACATGCAAATGAAGAAAATTATCTTTTTGTTTCTAACTCTATCAAACTACCCTTAACCAATGAGGATGAAAGGAGTAAAATGAGATGGGGGTAAGGGAAAAAAAGAGAAAGGATGCAAGGACAAATGGGTTTTTTTAATAAAACAATTTTCATAATAAATATGCTTGTATTTAAAGTGGGACAATTTGATTTACAAAAATGTTTCATTCTTCTTAAGATGGAGGGAGTAATATTTTTTAAAATGACAACTCTATAATGTTGAAAAATTTAAATTATCCAAACTTTTTTTTTGGAAAAATGATAAAATTATATTAATCACATGGAGAAAAGTGTACAAAAAACTCCATGAGACCATCAACCCATGCTACACTAGGCAGTAGTACAGATATGATCTCCGGCACATCCCATATAAAACTAGAACTAGTAATAGACCAAAGTCGGTGGAATATACACTCTAAGCCTACTTGGAGTCAAGCTCGGTGTAGGAAACAAGACAATACATACCATCTAGCAGCCACTGATCTATCACGTCGATATACATCATAGAATGGGATGGCCAATACAAAAAACAAATATTATCAAGACTAGCTTACAATATTCTCACTTCCAGCTTAAAGACTAAGCTAGCTATAATGTCTTGGATTAAAGCTACCTCCGAAATCCTCTTCTGCGAGAAAACAAGGTGGTTTCGAGCTGACCAAATATAGTACACCATAGCAGCAAACGCAGCCGTCCTCAACCTAGCCAAATGATTTCTCCCCTTCGATAACCTGCAAAACCAGTCCAGCATCGAAGTTCAGAGAACATGCTTCCTCTTCAAGCCAAGAAAATCCAGCACACCATGAACCACTTGCTTAGTATAAGGGCAATCAAAAAATACGTGATCTCTCGTTTCAACCAATAGAGAACATACAGGACATTTATCATCCAACACAACTCCCCATCTACAAAGCTTATCCATTGTGCGCAATCTATCATTAGCAGCAAGCCATAAAATAAAACCATGCTTTGGTTGGACAACTTTATTCCATACCAAACGTGACCATTTTAATATGGGTTTAGGATCCATCAAACCATAGTAAACTGCTGCACAAGAAAACCTAACACCAGAAAAAGACAAAGGTCACAAGCTACTAGATATAACAGTGTCACGAACCTTGATCAATTTCCTCCATATCCATGAACTGGAAGCAGATAATCCAACCTCCCATATGCCACTGCCCTTCAAGTACAATTCATGAACCCACTTTACCCACAAGGAATCCTTAAGTAGCTAGTTCAGCAGCCAAAGAATCATCCAATCCACCAAAGAACAGACTACTCTTGAGAGGATTAGCCCTAAGGCCACTAACCAGATGAAACTCATCTAGAGCCTGCTTCACAGCCATTATAGAAGAGAGATTGTCCTTACAAAAGACCATTAAGTCATTCGCAAAACACACATGAGAAACATTTAATTTTTTGCATATAGGATGAAAAACAAAGTCCTTTTCCTTAGACATCAAGGTAAATCTTCTAGACAAATATTCCATGGCCAAAATAAATAAATAGGGAGATAATGGATGATCTTAACGAATTCCACGTTTACCATCAAAATAATCAAACAAGGAGCCATTGATGCACAGGGAGAACATAGGAGAAGAAATGCACATCATAATACTCTTAACAAAAGAGTCAGGGAAGCCAAACCCCTGAAGTATCGCCAATAAAAAAAACCACGAAAGGGAATCATAAGCTTTTTGAATGTCCACTTTTAGAAGACATCCAGGCCTAATATTCCTTCTGGCATATCCCTTAACAACCTCATGGCATAAGACAATATTTTTCACAATATTCCTACCAGGAATAAAAGCAGACTGAGAGGATTGAATAATCTCACCAAGTAGCATCTGCATACGATTAGCAATAGACTTGGTAATGATCTTGTATAGAATATTAATGCAAGCAATGGGACGGAATTCTGCAGGTCTTAAGGCATTAGGAACTTTTGGAGCAAGAAGAATGGTTGTAGCATTAATGGATCTAATAATAGAACCACAAGATAGGCACTCAATTATAGCATTAGCCAAATCATCACCAATTATAGGCTAGACAGCCTTGAAAAAACACGCATTGATTCCATCAGGACCAGGAGCACTATTACTATCCATAGACCATAAGGCATCCTTGATCTCTTTTCTAGACAAAGATAAAAGAAGTAACTTCTGGTGCTGGGGGGAAAAGTTATTTCCCAGAGCAAATATCTGAGAAGAACAGGGCTCCACTGAGTTAAAGGAACTAAGTACCTGCCTAAAATACTCAGAAAAGACCTTGGCAACCTCCTTAAAGCCAGAGACTTTCAAGTTCTGAGAATTATAAATGTTTTGAATCTGGTTTTTGCTACGTTTCATAGAGCAGACAGCATGAAAATATTTAGAATTGCATCATTCTCCTTCAGTCATAGTATCTCATTCATTTGTTGCAAATGAACATGCTCCTTTTCCAAAAGACACTTCTAGTCAACAGAAAGCTCCTTCTCCCTACTCACAAGATTATCATCCATGCCAAGCTGTAATTGCTGCCGAATACAAGAAAGAGAACTCCTAACCTTCTCCACTCTACTGGCAATAGAATCCTCATTTCTTCGGATCAAGAGTTTGGATATGGAAGCCTTATTGCCTCAGACGCCGGCAAGGCTTAATGAGCTTTCCTTTAGGGTATCTGCATTTTACAGTTGTTTTTCTTTTTGGTAGAAGCCGCTCAGACGATGTTCTCTTGAGTTTTAAAGCCCTCTTGATAATCTTCAACTTCTGCAATAGGATAAACAGCTTACATCCCTTATAAGGGATATCCCAAGCTTTTCCTACTGTCACTAAGAAATCAGGTTTCCTTGCCCAGATATTAGCAATTTTGAACAATTTCCTATGGGTAGCCATATCCCTATATACTGAGACCACAATAGGGGAGTGTTCAGAGACAGAAGCAGGCAGGAATTCAACTTCTGAAACATCAAAACTCTCAAACCAGACACTATTCCCCATGGTCCTGTCAAGCTTACATTGTATCCACGTCTGAATCTGTTTATTGCTCCAAGTAAACAGTTGACCAATAATAGGAATATCTACCATGCCAATGTTCTGAATACACAACTGTAAATCAGGACAAGGTCTACATTGAGCACCCTCATAACCCCGCTTTTCATTGATCGCCAAGAAAGAATAAGTCAAGGATCAGACATACCGTTACCAATAGCACGTAAGTCCTATCAAAGTTTTTGTCTAGAAACTGAAAACTTCGGAGCATAGACAAAGGTAACAAAAGACTGGAAAGTATCATCATTGGAGATCACTTTCACATGCAGAAATTGATCTGAGCCAAGACAGTACTTCACAGAAACCACCTGCATATCCCAAGCCAACAGAATCCTACCACCAACAACGAAGTAGTAGTTATTTATCGCCTTCCCTGCCCCAAAACATGACCTAATGGTCTTATTGAAATATCTCGCTTTGAGTTTAGATTCAAGAATACCAACAATACTAAGTTTATATTTGGCCACTAAGTGCCTTATTTCTCTTTGCTTATGAGGCATGTTTAAGCCCCTAATATTCCAAGCACCAATATTCAGCAGGGAGGATTATCAGGAAGGGCACCTTCCTTTTGAGCACATCCTGCAAGATGAGCAAAATACGACTGTGAGCTAGAAGGACCTGCAACAAGAGGTGCCTGAAGTAAGACTCTTCCTGCAAATTTTGCCATAGACCACTCATCGAGGTCTTTGCCCATCAGCATAGAACTTGGAGTCTTTGTCACATCCAAGAATGGACCCTGAGAGCTCACAATATCACTAGAAGAGATTTGCACAAAATTTTTCAAGGAACCATCATGAACTTCCTGCTGCTTCACAGGAACAATTGGAATAGTAGTCATCTTACTAGGCATAGCAACCACCTTTTCAATCCAGACTTTCTTTTGCTGATTTTTCTGAGGCACTTTCTGAGGCTCCCACCTACAAAGTTCTTGCTTATGACCCCATAACTTGCATTTCCCACTTTGGCAAGGTAACCATTCATGCACAACACCCTTCAAATCTTTTCAATCAATTTTCTCCACCAAAGGCTTACTGGTATCCACTTCAACAAGGATTCTAGCATAATCCACATGCTCCTTTATAGCAGTAAAATTATCCGTCCACAAAGGAATACCAATCCTAGAAGCCATACGACTTAATACCTCCTCCCTCCAACATCCATACTTCATACCCCTCAACTGATCCAGACAGGAATAAACTGAAGTTTTTCCTTGGAGAATTCAAAGTCCGGATCCCAATCCCAAATAATCATTGGCTTAGAACCAAAAAACCATCTAGAGTTCATCACCACTAGCTTATCCTCCATCTTAGCAAAACGCACAACAAAATGACCCTCCTGATGCAGGACCAACTTCGTGACTTTCTTATCGTGACACGCCCTTTGAGAATCGCCTTGAAGAGCCTCATAAGGCATCTTCTCACCCACAACATAGCCAATGTTCGCTGTCTTCCATTGATCTACTTCACTTGCCAAATCACATGCAGATATATCCAGAATCTCTTCGTCAGAAGGAATGAATCTCAGCTTCAACCCCCCCGACGACAATCCAGCAGTATTCAATTACGTATCAAACAAAGTCACTCCACTCTTCTTAGCCCATACCGAACCGCCTAACTTTTGATTTTGAGAAGCAGCCTCCTTCTCCACCAAATCACTCTATGACTGAAACCGTTTCCCATCGGAGCCATCACAAATCACCTTCAATTTCGCCATAACCCCCTTCGAAAACAAACCCTTCACTTCGACCTCAGGATTAACATCAGTACTCACCACCGATGGTTTATCCTCCATATTTACATTCGTATTAGGGTTTCCTTCCTTCCTCGGTCTACCACAACCCCTCTTCTTCTCAGCCTCAGCGTCCTCAACCGTCGAAGATGTCCTTTCCAATTCAGTTGGAGGCTACGACGATGGGAGATCACCACGATCTCCATTGACGGAGGCAAGCTCTCTCTCAATCTTCTTCCCCTTCTTTTCCTTCGCCATCGCGTGACATAAGACTTCTCCAATCCACAATCTGATTTGAAGATAAATGATCCCTGTTTCATATCATATATATTTTTTATTTATAATTTATTTTTTATATTTATAAGGATAGAAAATCAAGTCAAATTTTATTAATAATTATATCAAGTCAAATTTTCACAATTCATTCGAAAGAATGATAATAACAAATTCTAAACATGATTTTAATATACTACTATAGATTTTTATTAGTATTTAATATTTTTCAAGTAATTATATGTAAACTTTTTTGTAATAAATGTTTTACAATTTTGTTATTAAGTTTATGATGCTTATTCTTATTAGTATTATTTTCAAATTAAATATGTATATATATTAAGATTAATGAAAATGAATAATAAATTTTGTATTGATTCATAATAGATAGAAAAAGGAGAATTTATCTAAAACAACAAAGAGATGAAAAAAATACCAAACGAATATAAACGAAATCTTAATTCCAAAAACATACAATTAGAGCTTAAAATCCAAGCGCACAATTTTCACATACCAAAACCCACGACGCTCTATATTCCGCCTCATCATCTCCTTCGGACGCTATGGGAATTGATTCTACCTGTCAATTTCGACCTCCTAATCACGATACAAAAAATTTCATTGGATAATTTCGATAACAATTTGCTGTGAATTCAATTTGGTGTGAGACGCTCTGCAAATTTGCTGCAACAAAATTTTCAAAAGGTATAATTTTAACTACCAATTTGATGATTTGACGAAATAGCTACCAAGGGTGCTCTAATTAATGATTTCATGAATAGAGTTTCGTTCGAATCATTTTCTCTTAGATTTTTGAGTGCATGCAATGCATTCAATAAATTAATGTTTTTCTTGGATTCGAAAGGTATGATTATAAATAATAATAAACATGCAAACCCTAAAAACATGAATAAAATGTCAAATCTTATGTGGTTGTGATATATTACTATTTGTTAGGGTTTGAAACATAAATTCACATTGTTAAACAATTATCAGGCGCTCTGTTTAAAATTAAGCAGACGTTCGATTTTAAATTAAACAGACGCTTTGTTAAAAATTAAGCAGACGTTCTGTTTTAAATTAAACAAACGCTCTGTTTAAAAATAAAAATACGTTCTGTTTAAAAATGAACAAGCGCTCTGTGTATTTTTAAACAGAACACCTGTTTAAAAATAAATAGAACGTATGTATAATTTTAAACAGGGGTTTTGGGTAATTTCAAATGACGCTCTGAATTAAATAGACGCTTTGTTTATAAACTTGACATTATTATCAAATGTGCAACAAGAACAATGGCAGGACAATTAAGGAGTAATTTAGGAGCCTTTGCGAAAATTCTCACACGTACAAAAGATGGAATGACACTTACGGATCAAGACAGATTGAATTTCATAAAGACACCCTTTTGGAATTTGATAAAGGCAATTCTCGAAGAAAGGTTGACGATTGGGAATTCAAGAAAAAACGATCTTTGCATACATCAGATTGTGACAAGTTACAACAGAATTGAAAGATCCTTCACCTTAGGCAATCATATATTCACTAACAACGAAATTGACATGAAACTGATTTTTGGAATAGTTGATGGCAATATTAACATGAATCAAGGCGGGTTCATGGAAACAATCAATGATTCTGAATTCCTGAACAGACATTTTAAGGATCAAAAAACGGAAAGTAGAGCACAGAGGGAATTGACAACAAGGAAAATCAAAGATGCTTTGATTGAAGTTTCACAAAAAACAGAAGTGCCAGATTACGAGGACACAGCACGACTCCTGGTGCTCTATATGTTGAATACACTGTTTGTGAGCACGTCCAAGACTTGGTTGAACTGGAGCCACTGCAATTTTGTGGCCGACATGGAAAAAATACGTGATTACAAGTAGACGTCCCACTTTTTTCAAAAATTGATTGGATCATTGGATGATAACTGCTCCATTCCGAAAAAAATGACAGGCTGTGTAATGCTAATTCCTGTAAATATTTCAGACGATACAAAATGATTTTTTACAATCATTCTTTCTAGCGCTCTGTGTTTCCAATAGGCGATCTGTATTGTAGATCAACATATAATAAGTAAAATAATGATGCATAATTATTTTAATTATGAGTGCTGCTAACTGAAAAGGACTCAAATAAATAGCCGCTCTTTATTTAAAACACCGCCGCTCTGACGCTCTGTGTTTTACATAGGCGTTCTGTTTTGTAGATTGACATATAATTAATTAAATAATGATTGTTATTTGTTTTAATTGTCAGTAGTGATTTTTGGAAAGGATCGAAGTTGTACAACCATCATCACATGTTTATGAAGGTTGCAGCATGCCAAGATGTGAAAGGTGGAATCTCAGAGATACGCCGAAAGACATCGATGCCTCCTCCATAACATACGATGTGAAAAAGATGAATAAAATATTTAAAATTTATCATAAATGTCTGAAACAATACAATTAAATAATATGGTCTTAAATTATTTCAGATAATTTTTGACTGATTACGTCCAACCGAAATGCAAAAGACTTTGTACGGCATGCCACCAGAAGACGATCAAGCAGATGATGATGATTCCTGTAATGGAACACCAACTCAAGGCCCCAATATGGCTGATTTTGAGTTCAGGGTAAGGAGCTTCCATTCAAATTCAATTGAGGCAATAGAGAGCGACAATGAAATACTAGAAAAAGATGAAGAAGCTACCTCTGATGATGTGTTGATAAAACACATCAAGCCAGGAAAAATGAAACTCCTACACAAAGAACTAACCATTAGTTTGGTTAGTTTGGAAAAATTTTAAAAGTTTGTTTGTAAAGCAATTATTATTTAAATTTGTAAAAAGGCTTGAAGAAACAAGCAAAATTTGGAATAGGAGAAAGAGCAATGCAAGGATATGAATTTTTGGGTTCTATTAATAGACGCTCTGCATTTTTATTCAAGCGCTCTAAAACACATGACAAAAGAGTATGGTCATTCCAAAAATTAAAAAGGTCTTTTTTTTTATTCAGGCGATACTCCTGGAAAAAAATGCGAGGAGAAATCTCATGAAGTTAAATTGACTGAAGAAAAGGTAATTTTGGTA
The DNA here is from genome assembly GCA_035668315.1 of Drosera spatulata. Lineage (NCBI taxonomy): Eukaryota > Viridiplantae > Streptophyta > Magnoliopsida > Caryophyllales > Droseraceae > Drosera > Drosera spatulata. The sequence continues at coordinate 15,859 of JAOVYX010015024.1, read as the reverse complement.
AAAATAAGAAATGAAAAACTGTCGTTCTATTTTTTAATGAATGTCTCTTGAATTCAGAAATAAAGTATTAATCATTTTTTAAATGTCAGATCAAAGCATTTGAAGCAAACATTGAGAAAACAAAACTTGAATTGTCAAAGGCACTTGAAAAGGTAAAAAAAAAAAAAACACACTGTTTCTAAAGGCACTCTCTGTTTTTTAATTTACGCTCTGTTCGTACTATTTTTTAAGGCGTTCTGTATTTTTTAATATGCGTTGTGTTTTATTGCAATGATTTCTGTGGTTCATTAGGTCAATATCTTAGAGGGTGATTTAACCTCAACAAAATCTAAACTTGAAACATTACGACTTACAAAGATGAGTCAAGTTGGGATGCAAGGAGACGATACGGTCAACAGTGCAGCAAAAGATATTTTACAACTAGAAAAGAAAATCGAAGAACTGGTTTAAGGGAATGAAAACTTGAAGTTGTTGATGTCGAAAGAAGCCGAAGTGAAGCCAATGCTGCGGGAAGAACTAAGAAAATCTGAAGAATTGATAATAAAAGTCACAGTGGAACTGGAGAGGTTAAATGCAATCATCTTTGTAAAAGAGAATGAAAAAATAAAAGTGTTGGAAGAACTTGAAATGGAAAAGAATATTACAACAGAATAACAACACTTGTTGGAGAGCATGCAAAGAACAATGCAAACAAAGGAACAAGAGCAGCAGTATCATTATCAAATCTGTGATGATGAACAATTGTTAAAAAATGAATTTGAACATCGAACGCATCAAAGACAAGGGTCCGAGATCAAAGAAAAGGATGAGCAACTTTGAATATGATGATTCAAAACGGACAAAGACTGCAGGGGATGTTGAGAGCTATATGACGGACGAAGTAAGGAACAAATGGGCATTGATGAAGAACCAACCCTCCACGTCTACGTAAGCATTTGAATTAATGACAATCATGCTGTGAAGTCCATTTATTTTCCTTCTTTTGCATATTAAATAACTCTACTTTGCATTTACATCATGAAAATAATATATTTTCTAAAACACAGCGCCTGTTATAAACAAAACAGAGCGCCAGTGTTGCAATGTAACGGAGCGTCTCTTTGAAGAAAACAGAGCGCCTTTTATAATGTTTGTATTTTTGCTAAAGAATATGAAATAGATATTAAACTAATTAAGCAATTATTATTTCAGTGACATGATTTGTATGACAAATGATGGGATCAGAGGTGATGCGTACGTTGATTATGACGACGTTAGTTATATTACAAACGACGGATCATTGTCCAATACTACGATCAACGCTTATATAACATTGATGCTACAAAAAGCAAAATGCAAAGAACAAATTGTCATCTACACTACAGAATGTTGGATAAGTTATTTAATGTTATTCATATTAGATTATTTTTCTATTTCAGTATGACATAATTCACTTCTTCTATTATATTTAATGCAATATTTTGTTACACAACAAAATAAAGACGCAGCCAAAAAATGGATAAAGAAGAAGATGATTCAACAAAGGGCACAACGTTGGCACCTGTTCCCGATGAACTCGACTAGAGGATCGCCAAAGGGTTCAACAGCTTTTCATTGTACTCTATTAGCATTCGACAGTGAGAATAATAGTTGGGTTCATCACAATTTGAAAACAACAAAAGTGCCGTATGCGAGAGATGCTCAAATATTGATAAGAACGGATACGTCCAACGATTTGTTTTTTAAAATTTTTTCAAAAAATAAAAATGTTAACAATATTTTCAACATGATGTAGGTGGATTATGTGCACAGTTACCTTCAACCGATGGAAGCCGGAACTCAAGTAAATGAGAACTCTAAAGTGATTATCAACAAAAATACGCCTTTACAACAAAATGTGGACTATATTGTCTACGTGTGCCATTGGATCGAATTGATGACTAACGGGGAAGAAATACCGAAGTTCATAACACTAGAAGAAATTCGGATGTTCAAAGCAAAGATGTTATCGACGTTGATAGAGGGATATCAGTTAAAAACAATGTGACGGATTTTGCTTCTTATTGTGCTACTTGATGTTTTGCGAATGATTTGATTTATATATTGCTCAATTAAATGAAACATATGAGATCGATTGTCCTTATGTGTCTTATTTTGTGTTTTGTTTTCTGATGTTTATATCCTTCGAAGGAGCTCTGTATCAAATACAGAAGGCGCTCTGTGTTTTGAACTGTCGCTCTGTGGCTGACGGTTTCAACAAGTGTTCTGTTTTTTGTACTGTCGCTCTGTCACAGTTACAATAGGCGCTTTGTTTTGTTAAAAGTTTGACACAAATATGAAAAATACACAACGCTCTGTTTTAAATATACAGCGCCCCTAACGAAAACATAAAAAGACAATATTAAAATCATTAATAAAAAAATACAATCGATGGTTTAAAACTTATAGAAATTGAAAAATAAACATATATATCGATCATGGTATAGCCTCACGATAAGTTGTCCGGTTATGATGGCCAAATTTATGGCATCTTGAACACTTCAAAGCCCTTCTCACCTCGCCATTGGACAAAATACAACGCTTTTTGGGCCTTCCAGGTAAACGTCCCACTGATGGTGGAAGAATTTCAATAGTTACCTTAGATGCAATTTGATCGACTAAAGAAGACGAAATAGGATATATGAGTAACTCATAGCTTCTCCGGTAATGTTCCTTCAAAAAATAAGGATCGATCAAGTCTTTTAACGACAAAGAATACTTTTCAATAACACATGCTGCATGAAGGCGTGAAAAACCATTGGCCTGCCACATTCGACACGAGCAAGTCCTTTCTAGGATATTTACCAAAGATGTTGGGTCCGCAATTACCTCAAAAATTATCTTCGAAGATTTATTCACTGAGAAAGTACGAGAGTTCTTGAATAATTCATTCAAAGTGTCTGACATCCTAGGACATAACAAGCCATTCCATTCATCCGCTTATTTTCGACGATTGTTGAACCACTCCATTAATTTGATGCGAATATGATCACCATCTGAGTGATAGGAAGTTCCCTTGCGCCCAAAAACCAAGCATTAAAAGACTCCATAGCATTAGTCATCATCTCCCCATATCGGCAACCGACAGAAAAACTTATCGATGCGAATATGATCCACCATCTGAGTGATAGGAAGTTCCCTTGCGCCCAAAAGCCAAGCATTAAAAGACTCTGTAGCATTAGTCGTCATCTCCCCATATCGACAACCGACAGAAAAACTTATCGTCCACCTATCATAAGGCATCAAGAAATCCAAGAACTCGAATGCTAACTGTCCTCCTTTCTTCTGAAATTTAGCAAGTGAATGATAAAAATCAGTGATCGTTGGTGCTTTGGCACATTTATCAAAGAGACCAACAATATAATCCTTATAATATGCTGGTATATTACTTCCTCGATATCTTACTTTTTGATTATCTTTAAGATGACGGAGACAATAACAGAGTGAATGATCAGGGAAAACTTCTGAAAATGTTTGCGAAAGCCCCAAATTACGATCATAAATAAAATGAATCTTACGTTCAACTATAATTATTTGCCGTAACTCTATAACAAACCAATGCCAACTAACATACGTCTCCTTATCAACAATAGCAAAACCCAAAGGAAAAAGTCCTGTGAAAGAAAAAAATGAAATAAAAAAGTGAATCCAACTAAGAAATTAAAACAGAGCGCCTGGTATATAGGTAAAAAAAATATTTGGTTTGTATAATAAAAATAAAAGATGTATTAAAATGCATATCCCTATTAGCCTTTCCTGTTGCTGCTAATATAACTTCACCGAAATCGCCCTTTAAGAATGTGCCATCAAGGAAAAGCAACGGCCTACAATGATTGAATCCTACAATAGAAGCATTGAATGCAACAAAGAGCCTCGAAAAACGTTTGATAACATCAATCAACTCCAAGGTAATCCGACTTCCCGGATTAGTAACCAGTAGAGCTTCAACATACGGCTTTAGTTTTGCAAAGGACTCAGTGCAATCTCCACTAGCCATCATCTTCGTCTTTTAAAGGACATTCCACGATTTCTTATATGATAAATCAAGACCATAATTCGATTAAAAATGATTGTAGACCTAGTTGCTATCAACATGAGGATCATGACGTACCATGTCGAAAACAGCCTGTGCAAGCCATTTATACTTAATACCCTTAACCGATGGTTCGGAAAAAAAAAACTGTCCACAAATATGAGTGTTATTCATCTTTCTGATGTAAAAGAATTTATTATAAGGACACAAGCAAGCCATAACAAACCATTCACAGCCATCCTCTTTCAGGGAACAAATTGCATAAACCCTCTCCTTCTCATTCCTCTTCAAGGTATATTTAAATCCGACCTTAGTCGTATATAACGCAAGACATTTTCTAAACTGTTCAACACCACCAGGGAAAACTTGTCCAACATATATGCTGAATAAGACTAGACCAATGCGATGAACACAGAGATGGTTGCACATTGGTTGAAGGACACCCTTAAAAAACAAGCAATGATTCAACAACAACACTTTCACCAAAATCATGAACATGACAATCTTGCTCAATAAAAACATCAGACACCAACGAATATGAGCCTACAAAGGAAGTTTTGTCACGACGCTCTGTTTCCAATAACTGGTTCTCTGTTCCACATAACTGGTGCTCTGTCACACATAACTGACGCTCTGTCCAACACAACTGGTGCTCTGTTTGACTTGCACAATCCGAAAACTGATTGCATGAGCCAAAAAGCTTTTGATTGCTTTTACATTCAACAATAACATTAACAGAATGCAAAACAAAGCAACTCAAGACCTCAAACATTGTTATGAAATCCTCTTGATCTCTCAACATACAACGATCGCGATCCGGGATCAAATAAAAAAAGTTCAATTCAATGTCTCCATAAATCTAAAACCGATCTCGTATCTTTAGAACAAATTGATCAAAACCTCCATCTCGATCACATACAAAAGAATATAAAACCAAATCGAACCTGCATATGAAAATCAATTTGTTATCCATTACCAAACCTACATCTGCTATCAATCCAAAATGAAACTTATTCTATTGATTTCGTTGATGCGAAACCTAATGATCTGATGCGAAATCCAAAGAAATCGGTGGTGGAAAAGAATTTGCAATCGCACGGTGGAAAACGGACAAGGGTTACGAAACCGATAATGAGGCAGTTTGAAAAAGTTTTTGAAAAATTTTTAAAATTATATGTTTTAAAAAGTTTGAAAAAATTTTAAGAACTTTATATATTTAAATAAATATAATAGATATATACAATACTTTTTTATCTGAAAAATATGTCACTCACAGTCAATTACAGTGCACCCGTTACCTTCACTCATAGCTACTAGAATAAATCCCACTACCACTCTATAAATATACCCCGTCCGTGCCAAATTATTACAAACGTTTTGATCCGTCACAAGAATTTATGTGTGTTTGAATTTGTATGGATTTTTGTGGTAGTGAAGTTCACTATAACAATTGAGAGAGGACTTATTTGGCGTATGGTAGCTGATGAAATTGATTTTATATTCTTTTATGTTAAAAGGTTAACGAAAAAAGAAAGGTTTCATTTATGGGATAGGGAGTGTGTAATGGCATAGGTGTGTCTATTAATAAATAAATAGTTGAACTTAAAACAATAAAAATCAAGGATTGAGACTAAAATGTTATCCTTTAATCTTAATCATTCATTTTTCAATACATACTTATGTCATAACATATATTTCCTTTCTCCCTTCATTTTATTTTGGGATGTCCCAAAAAAAAAAAAAAAAAACTTTACGATTAATATGGGACGAAGGGAATACATATTTCAACAAATCCATAAAACTTTAACACACACATAAATTTTCATAATGGGTCAAATGGGTGCATGTAATTTGGGACGAAGGGAGTAGGATAACATTGTGTGTAATACCCGAGAATTTTGGGAGCTTTGAGATGAATATATAACGTTACGATTTTAAAATAAATCATGCTTAAAGATTATATATTTAAATTTAAGAAAATATTTGATTAATTAAATCAAATATGGCGATGGAATAATTGGGATGATTTGTTGAACGCGCCAATAAACGTTACGAACGAATAACGTTACAATGTTATAACGTTATAAATGTTGCGCGCAAGGACTATCTATTTAATCCAAAAATAATGAATTGTGACTCGGGAGGTCATATTTCATACACGGGATAAATCTATCGATGCAAGTAGATTTTTCGTGGATTAATATTGCGGAATTTGAGTGAATAATGGATTGAACGAGACGTTTCGTGGGGCGAAACGTGGGTTTAAACCCACCACACCTAACACCCCATTTCCCTCCCTTTTTCTTTCCCTTTCCCCCGCACTCACTCCTTCCTTTCTCCCCACTTCCTCTCCACTTCAACCACAAACGCCTTCCGCTGCCGGCCACCATCACTCACCACTCACCTGTCACCAGCAGCCACCAACGGGAGCAAGCAGCCGCCGCCACCTCTCCCTGCAACCGCTGATCATCATCATCAACAACAAACATCAATCATCAATACCATTATCATCATTCCATCACCGCCACCATCTTCACGATCATCATCGGTACAACTAGACGAAGGCAGCAGCAGGCCGAGAGAAGAATCAACATCGGCAGCTCGTCCAGAGAACATCAAAGGATTCGTTCGTGTGATCGTGTACATAAGAAAACCAAACACGTTCGAGATAACCTCACTCGTCTAACACACCTCTTTTATTCATCCACACGATTCAAACACGTCCGTGCATGCTTTGGGACGTGTTTATGCTGTGTTTGATGTGTGTGGAATGACTTGGATGCTTAAAAACGTGAATTGAACGATCCGAGGACGGGAAGGGAGGTTTCCTGCGGGTTCTGGCCGGAGATTTGTCGCGCCCACGACGGGGAAGCGTCGCGCCCGCGACGAGAGAAAAATTGGAATTTTGCTGCACAGTGGCGTCGCGCCCGCGTCGTACTTGGGTCACGCCCGCGACAGCCCAATGTCGTGGCCGCGGCCCAGTCGCGCCCACGACGGCCTTCTGGCCAGGAAAAATATATTTTTCGTGCCCCGAAACTTAAACTTAAATGCGTATTTGAGATATATAATATGTACGCATGGAAATACATCGTTAAACGTGCATAAACGATCACGTTTGACATGTGTTGGGGTATCTGGGGTTGGAATGAATTAGAATATACCCTTATAATGTATATACCCTCAGGGAAAATAAATGAAAACGACCGCTAAATGATTAATAAAAAGGGAACGGGGGATGTGGAGCATAGTTATACTATCCATGTGTACTAATGAAAAGCAAACAATAAGAAATATCGTCTCCTTGAACTGATAAAGACGGCATTGACATCCCTTGTGGATCATTGGTCGTTTTTTTGAATTTGTTGAGAAGGTCGAACATGGTGTCCCTTCTTCGATCCATTGCGATCATCTGTATCTTTGAATAGCCTTGGTGGTTTGGGTTTGAGTCATTGCACTCTTGTATTATCATTTGAGTTAACGTCACGGGTGAAAATTAGATAGGGAGCGATGGACGTTCCCCATCTTTTTTGCATGCATGCAGCGGCTTCTACGCCGTTGTGGCGGGATTATGGGTTGCTCTTTGCAGAGAGGCCCAAATTATCTCAATGCAGGCAAACGATACCTCATTGAATGCGTACAAGAGGTGCAAGACGACGCGCAGGGTAGGCAGGTACAAAAATAGAATCTATTGGGTAACCCGGCTGACGATTGACGCTTTATCTTAACTCTGTACTCCGAGTCGGTCATATCCTTGGAGTCGTCGTTGCTTTTAAGTCGAGTCATAAACCCTAATTACCTGCAAAAGAAAGGAATGACTCTTAAAAGCGATACAAAGCCATGCAAAGAAATGAAAAACGATGTTGTATGATATGGCGCCCATATTTTCTTATATATATAAAAATGTTTTAGGGACTTTCGGCGGTCGGCATAGCCGTTAGCGGAAGTTCCCTGTAATTGGGATTCATACAGCTGAGGTTGCTGAGCTTCATTAACTCATGGTTATGTTTTTCAATTGCAGGTATGCCCTCAGCAGCACGTGAAGGCTCTTAGAGAGAGTTTGCTTGAATATAGATGAATCCAAGTACTTTGGATATTATGGCAGATCAGATATCTATATCGTTTAAATGTAATAAACGATCTGCATAGTTTCCGCTTAAATGTTATAACTAAACAGGTATTCGCTTACTGTTTATAGTTCCTTGACTTCTGTACCCCTGAAACCCATTCGGTTTGTTTAGCCTTGTCACAGACGGGGTCCGTGACGGCATAACGCTCACGTGTCTTCCGGCGCGGAAAGTCGGGGGCGTTACAGTGTGTGATTAGGAACGTTGGACCATTGTTTATAATGTTTTGATTGTTAAAGGGTACCATATGATTTGATGATATAACCATCCCGTTTTAGAAAAGATTTAAAATCATTTCATGTCCTAATTAAACTTCTGTTTTTTTTTCCTTACATATAAAACATTGGGTTTATGGGTTATATGTCTTGACACACGGTGTATCAAATGAAAATCCAACTGTTAATATTAAGGCAATAGAGATGAAGGATTGAGACTAAAAAATTATATTCTAATTTTGATAATTTATTTATGTCTTTAAATCTTAACTATTAGATCACTTGACGCACAATGTGTCAAAACATACTTTCCCTCAACAACATCAAATATTTAATTAAATAATACTCCTTACTCCTTTACTTCTGTGACGAAGTGGCTCAACATAGTATAAGGATATATAAAAGATAATTTTTAATAAATACCTCTATGAAACTTTAACTACACAAAAATATCAATTATTATTTCATACCCATCAATTATCCCATAATCAATTAAGGATGATCACTTTCCTCAAATATATTTATTACATCCAAAATTTGATTTTCTAAAATTCATTAGTTTTAAATCCAAAAACATACAAAGTACTAGTTATGTCGGATTAACGACGACTGGCTGATGGGGCGGACGACGGACCTTGAATTAGTACGTCATAAGCATATCACATTCATCCCTACCATCGTAGGTCTCACTCAAGCACTGAAAACATATACTGCAATCATTAACATATCACAAGTCGTTGACTCCCTATCAGAATTAATATGTCATCATCGTCATAGCTGGAAGCCATCATCGGAAATCTCAAACCATTATCAGTACATCTCTTTACCCAGGATCAGTACGTCGTAGGAAAAAAATCATTGAAAGTCACACACCGCTATCACTACATCCAGTTCACCAGAATCGGCACGTCAATGCCGCTATAACCGAAAATCATCGTCGTTAGTCTCAAATCACCGTGCAGTTCACCGATGTCGCCTTCGTTGTCATACTAGTCCAATCCAATCTCGTCCTCGTCTTCGTCTACTTCACCATAAACCTCTAAAATATCATACTCTACACCACCATAACTGTAACGCCCCGACCAAATCCCTGCTACCGGGTCGTCACCAAGAACCGCTCGCCAGGCTGACAACTGGCCCCACAGACCAACACTAGTCCTTTCAGTGCGCTTTGGCCTCACTCACGCACACCCTGAGAAACTTCCCAGGAGGTCATCCATCCCAGAATTGGTCCACATTAAGTACGCTTAACTGCGGAGTTCTAAAGTGATAGGCTACCGAAAAGGAAGGTCATCTTGTTGGTATAGGTAGTACAATCAAACCATTTAAGCATTTCCTTCGGGTATTACATACACCCCCACTTAAAGAATGCAACGTCCTCGTTGCGACTTCAAGCACGACACATAGCCCCATAACCTTCCCCTGTTAGGCGGCTGACCTGGACCTCTTGTCCACAAGTCCAGAACGCGGTCGCAAGGTTGCTCTGATATCATACTTTAACGTCACGACCAAATCCCTGCTACCGGGTCGTCACCAAGAACCGCTCGTCAGGCTGACAACTGGCCTCACAGACCAACACTAGTCCTTTCAGTGCGCTTTGGCCTCACTCGCGCACACCCTGAGAAACTTCCCAGGAGGTCACTTGTTGGTATAGATAGTACAATCAAACCATTTAAGCATTTCCTTGGGGTATAACAACAACAAACATTCAAATTCCACAAATAAAAAACCACAATCACTCAGATTCCTCACAGATCCATTGATTTCCAATTAGAACATCTGATAACTCACTTTTATGGCGACGCTCGGATTCTAAGGCCGAGTTTCGGTAAACGAGATCAAAGCAAAAACTAAAATCAACACAAAGAATGAAACCACAAATGCCAACACATAGCATCTAGTCGGAAGCGTCTTCAAACCATCCTCGTTCTCCAACAACCCTTCCTCCTTGGTCACATTGCATCGTTGATCCTTCCTCCAACGCTGCTTCCCTCCTTACGCTCCACCGTCGCTATCGTTAGCGATCTTGCGAGATCCGATGACTGCATTCAATTTCAGCGAATCAGAAAAGCGAATCGACGAGCTCTCGCGGGAGTGCGGGCTGACGGAGGAGTTGGTGTGGGGTAGCGAAGTGGTGGGGTTGAGAACCGGAGTTGAGTGAAACGAATTCGTGGTTGCCGACAGGAATTAAATTTATGGGTAAAAATCTCAATCAAATTCTTAACATAAAAGAAGATAATACTCCTTTCGTTTTATAATATATTGAATAATTATTTATTTAAAATATTTCAAAATACGTGCAACAAATCAAATCTAAAAGGGATGATAATTTGATAAAAGTCGAATTTTTTTCGGTTTCGATTAATCAAATTTTAATTCGATTTTTTGAAAATTGGAAATCGATCCGAATTATAGCGGTCATTTCGATTTCTATTAATCAAAATTCAGTTCGGTTTTGATTTTTATTTAATTTTCAAAGGATTCAAAAATTGACAATTTTAATTCTAAAAAAAATATTACAATTTTTTTCTGAAGCATAATAAATAAAAACTAAGTTATAAATATTTTTTCAAGATAATAATAGAATTTTTAGTGTACTTAATAAATATTTTTGTTAAATAAATCAATATAAAAAAAGGAAATAAAGATGAATAAAAAAAGAAAAAAAAAGTGTAAGTTTGATTAACTGAATTAGCGAATTTCTCTAAAATCCACAACCCAAACCGAAACCGAATTTAATGTAACAACCGAAAAACCAAAAACTGAACAATCCAATACCGAATTTACCGTATCAATTTATTTTTTCCCGCTCGGTTCGGTTCGATAATTCGATTTTCGGGTATTTTCTCACCCCTAATATTTAGTAACCTTTTGATCTTAAAAAAATATTAAAACAATCACTATCTATTATACTACACCCATTATCTTTTCTCACAACAGGTATAATAAACCCTAATACTACCTAAAAAATATTATTTTTTTATCAAATTTCAGAGAAATTCAACACACCTATAAACCCACGTGTCGGATCAAACCGTTACTTATATTGTGAAATAAAATGAGTAATATACAATCTCCAAAATATGTTAATTGAGATTCCAATTTTAAAAAAAGAAAAAACCCACTAGTTGGTACTCCCATGGAAGAAAAAAAGAGTGGGACACTTATTAGGAATTTTTTTTGTTAAGTGATACATATAGATAATTTTTTCTATCGAAAAATAATCTATAACATAAAATAACAATAACAACGATCCAAAATTTTTCATCATAAACGGATTTAAAAATGACAAAATATATATCTACGGGAATTGATACTTCCAAGTCAATAATTTATATTGTCAAGGCTTTCTTATGAGACAAGGGTATTTTTGTCTCAAAAATTTTATGAGAGAGCTATCTCATCAATATCAATTACTATAACCTTGAAAGTATTATTTTCCTAATTTCATCCTTTTTAGAATAACAGAGGGATTATTTCGGCCTCTTTTGTCATGTCTTATATTAATCAAAACGTTTTTTTTTTTACGGTTTCAAAATAAATAAAACTTTTTTTTTTTGATAACCTTTTAAGAGCACTTGCATCGGATTAGGTAAAATAGGTATAACATTTGGTAAAAGAAGCACCTGCAGCAGAATCTTTTATTATTACCTATTATATATAATTATGAATAGTGATTTTCTAACTTTATTTACTCACTGTAATATTTATAACTATTAAAAAATGATTTTTTTTGGCATTTGCATCGTTCCTAGTTTTTTGAGTTTTGTGATTGAGATATTGAGTTTTGAGATTTGAGATTTGAAAATTTTGGGTTTTGATGTGTTGAATTCGTCGGAGAGAGCCAATGTTCCTGATGATGATCATTCGACAACGACGACGATAATGGCGACGGCAATAGTGGCAATGATGTGCCGTTGTGATCGAAGGGTTAGGAAGAGTCGAGATCGGAGAAATTGGGGTCCATGATCGACTCCATCCCTGTAATATCCTAAAAAAAATTCGATCTAAAAATATATAATTGTTATAAAATATACATACGCTACGAATATAATAAATACGCGAATAAAATTTATAAACGACGAACGTTACATCGTTAAAGTAATTGTGCGTTTGAGAAACAAATTTAAGCTTGAAAATTTGAGATAATTGAACGAAACATAATTATGAAATATTTGAGATAATTAAATCGACAATAATTAATTATCGAGAGACGTTATGATGGCACGAATAAATATAACGAACGAATAAACAATGTTATAATATTATAACGTAACGGATGACGATATATCGAATAAATAAATATAACGAATAGATAACGTTATAACGCGCGAACAAAACTAACGAATAAGTAATGTTAACGTTATGTTAAATTGTAAAGTTATAACGTTAAGAATATTGCGCATTAGGGGTAACGGTTTTAATCCCAGAAAGTTTATATTATTAAATGGAATACGATATTAATATTTTTGGTATAATTAAATCGATACGAATTAATTAACGAAAGATCAATATTACGAAACCGAGATAAATACAGACTGACAAAAATATAACGAGGGACCGAAACCAATTCTTTAAATATTCCCGCCAACTTCTTTGTTTCTTCCTTCACTCTCACCAACTCCACCAACACCATCGTGCACCCCCAACCGCCACCACGCACCCTCACCAACCTCGCCTAACCACACCCTCATCACCTTCAAATAGCCGGGAAGAGGATCACAAGGCCAAGAGAAGCAGCCACGTTTTCTCCTTCGAACCAACGAGCCGCGCCGCCTCGCCTAACAGATAACGCCACCAAACACACAAAACTCTTTCGTCGCCGCCATCATCATCATCTTTGACCTTCGTCGACCGCCAATGCTACACCTTCATTCCTTCCAAGCAGCCGGAGATGACCTATGGAGACAGTCGCATAGCCCTCGACATCGTCTTCCTTCGCACGCAAGCTAGCCGCCATCAACCCCTTCAACCTCTAGTAAACCACGTCGCCACCACCTTGGTCATCGCCGCCACCCCTCAACGACCACCAAGGTACTATCCACGACATGAAACAGCAGCCACGAAGGTTCCCTTGGCCTCCCCTACGAGCTACCATCGAGAAATACTGCAAGGGAGCTTTCCGGTGACTTTTCCGGCCAACTTAAGGCAAAGTCCGATGGTTAGCAATGACAGAGAGTTACAGAGTAAGATGAAGTGCCTTGATGATGTTGGGTGCCTTGGGTTTCGAGATTTGGACGTAAACGAAGCTTAAAATACCTTAACAAGCTTTTTCGGCCAACTTTCGGCCAAAGTCCGACGGATAACGGTGACAAAGTGTACAAGACGAAGTATTTTGATGACATCGGGTATAATGGGTGTCGAAGTTGGTACGTAAACAAGTTTTAAAACGGCTTAACGAAGCCTTTCCGGCAACATTCCGACCACCGGCAGTGACGACAGCGGGGACAGGACGATGAAGAAAGCAGGACAGCGAGATGATGACCTTGGGTGTCAAAGGTTCTAAAGTTTCTAAAAGTTTCTTTAACCCTAAGTAAAACTAGGGTTAAACACGCTTCAAAAGTAACCTAACCCCTCTCAATCCGTCTCGTGCGTAATATTTCACCAATATGATGCGTTATGATGATTATGATGTGAAGGGAACTAGGGTTAAACACGCTTCAAAAATAACCTAACCCCTCTCAATCCGTCTCGTGCGTAATATTTCACCAATATGATGCGTTATGATGATTATGATGTGAAGG
>JAOVYX010015023.1:0-29590 GCA_035668315.1 Drosera spatulata | reverse complement strand
TATTAAATTTTTTGAAATTTAATGAGAAAAAAATATGTTTAGGAGTAGTGGGGTATTGTGAGAGAAGATAATGAGTTTACTACAATAAAATATGATTAATGTGATTTTATTACATTAAATATTAACTAAAAGAGAAAATTACAAATACATTGGGACAGTCCAAAAAAAATGTTGAATGTATTATGGGACGGAAGGAGTTTAATGTTTTGATTTGAAATAAGAAATTTTTGTGTACTGAATTTTATGGGTAAAGATTTTCTTTATCCTTTGGATTGCATAAGAGAAAGAAGTATGAAATAGAAAATAAAAAGAAATGGTAATGGATGAATTAATATGATATTCTCTCCGTTCCATGTTATATGCAACATTTATTTATTTGGATCGTCTCAAAATACATGCTAACATACTGTAACCTTTTCATATAAAAAAATATCAAAACAGTCATCATCTATTATAGTATACGCATTACCTTCTCTCTCATTACTACAATAAACCCCACTAACACTAAACAAGTATTTCTTTTTATTTAATTCCACACAAATTCAACACACACATAAAATCACGTGTCGGGTCAACATATTGCCTATAATATGAAACAGAGAGAATATAAAATAAGAAATAGAAGTGTTTTGATAATTTTAAAAAAAAATTCAAATAAAAAAGTAATAATATAACTTTTTACGAGGTATGAAAAAAAATGTTGTAATATTTATGGGTGGAAGAGAATATAACATAGAGAGGGAAAAAAAGAAGAATTAGTGTTGTCGCTATGGAAATGTTCTTATTGGCATCATCAGAGGGGATAAGTGTGCGTTTATATGGGCAACTAGGGTTATGGTTCATTAGTTCATGTAATACCTGTAATCATATGTTGGCAATTGCTCACTTCTCTACTAGTAATCATCTTTCCGTTTGAGAGTAAACACAGGTAAAAGTTAGTCCAAACATTAAGGCTGTTATTGATGATCAAGTGGGATACGAGGATATCATATCAACCCACGTGCGTAGCTAGTTTGAAAGCCACACATTCCCCTTCCCTTTTGAGCCAAACATTACTACAGATGTTATCCATGCATCGCTCTTCATAAATAACACAGATGTTATCCATGCATCAGCTCTTCATAAATAACCAGTGTGTCAACCATAGGATGCGCGAAAAATATTTTAACTTTTTAAATGATAAAATTATTTATAAATTGATTAATTATAGGAATATTTATCTTGATATTATTTATATTTTATTGGTTAAGTATATATCATCATAGATTTTTTTGAAATTATTTTGATTTTATCGAGAATGTTTAATAAATTCTTGAAATATATACAATCCACGACACTTTTTCATTTAATATTGTTATAAAAAGTTTTTACGTAAGAATTAAGATATCTTTATGTCAAAACGAATTTTGCATCTTTTTATTCAATTGATGATCAAATCCATGAACTAACTTGATAAACGAAATGAATAGACAAAAAATGTAAAAAAAATGAATGATTTTTTAATGAAGTTCTGAATACTAAAATGTGAAAAGTTGTCGGTTTTTATCCAATGTCAATCATGCGCAAAGGAAAACATGGATGTAAAAAAAATATAATTAAAATAACTTCTAAGTTATTTACATATTTCAATTATGTTTGATAATTTCAAATATTTTCATAAAATTTCTTTTGGATAAACAATATGAATATATATGTCTTCTATAATATAATATGTATGAAATTATCATGATATTTACTTTGTTTTTTTAACTAAAATGATTATAGTTATCAAATTAATCGTATCACATCATGAATCAGATCAAATTGTTGTAGTATGTGATATACAAATTTTGGTTTTTTTTTCTTTTTGATAGAAACTCTTGGTTTGTGTAGTAAAATATTTTCAATCGTATCATTTTCTCGCGATAATTAACTCTAACGATAAAAATATTTACTAACATATTCTTTTGTCATGACATATAAAGGGTTAGTAATGTGTATGAGCTACAAAAGAGGAAATATGAAAAGTTTTTTCATAATTATTAATGTTTATTATTAACTAAAATGAAAATGAAATTACTATTGAACCATCAATGATAATTAGATTGATTGATATATAGATATTAATATAGGATGACATATCATGGCATCCCATGAAATGGCACTCTGAATTAAGAATATATATTGATGAGCAAACATCTTTTTATTTTATTTTAGAAAAGTAAAGCACAAATCATGTACTGTATGAGTGTTAGAGATATTAAATGCATATCGAAATTTGGGTAAAGCATTATAAATAGATCATGAACCTCTTCTCTTATTGTCAATTGGTTTTAAAAGTCAATCTCATGTTTTTACATGGTATCAGAGACAGACTCATCTATGTTGGACTAACCGTCACACGTGTTCCACGTCACCCGATTATCAATCCAAAAGAGGCACTCGTGTGAGAGGACGTGTTAGAGATATTAAACTCACATCGAAATTTGGATAAGTCTGTTACAATATAAATACATCATGGGTCTCTCCTTCTATTGTCAATTAGTTTTAGGAATGAACCTCACGTTTCTACAATAAGAATTATAATTTGAAAACAACGATGAGGCGACTATAAAAATGGTAAACAGGTACAGAACAGAAACAAGAAAGAAAATCATAAACAATGAATTCCGATATATGAACGAGGAGCTCATGTTATCAAGGGAGCTTTCATGCATTGAGAATTGACTGACGTAATATTATGAACAGCTTTGTCCTTGGTTAGACGACTTCATTTCATGTAAGCAATCTCAACCAGCAGCTTGTGGAGAGCGTGAGACTTTGAGAAGAAAGGTGAATGATCAGTTCCTTTCAGAAGATAGACCTTCTCGGGAGGATTTGCACTCGCCATCGCATCCTGTATTGGCATCTTCAAGGCATTATCCTCTGTTGTTTCTATGTAAAACAGCCTAATGCGGCCGAAATTCTCCTCAGTCAGAGACAGTTTCTCCAACACTGGCGCAAACGGTATTGGTCTCATTGACACGGATGCTAATGCCACGTCCTGAATCATATTTAAATAACGTACACAACATTAGTAACGGACTGCTAACCTTGATAGGAAGTTTTGATACATTAAATTTTAGAAGCAGCGATCACATAGGCTCAAGAAAACTTGCATAAAGATAGGTCGCTTTGATTTAATCCAAATTGATCTGAATATAACAATCTCGACAAGGAAAGAGCATAACTACTGATGCTACACAAACCAGGGAGCATGCACATATGGGTATGTCTTTACATTCAAATTTTATTTTTTTGTGCCTTGGTCGGACTTTGGTTAAATAGCAAGTATGTTAACAATGACTTGTCAAGATCAACTGCAGTTGGCGGATGATCCTTGCCGTTTGCATACAAAAATATCTGTGTCCGTTGCATCAGATCATCTGAGTTACCCTGTACACAGGAAAAATGTCAAAAAGGAATGTAGAGCTTGTTCTTTGAAATTAAAAGTGCAGGCCTATCGATTTCACAAGCAGCGACAACATAGACATGGATTTGGGAAAACTTTCATGAGCTAGTAAAACAACGAACAAACCTAACCTCTTGTGAGTAAATGTCAAAGGCGCTTTGTCCTTTGATCAGCATTGTAGCAGGACGTAGATAGCTTTTGAAACTTTGGATGGAAGCAGCTCCATTGCATATGATATGCATGCTCCACGCAAATCATGACCCAACAATATAACCTGCATAACCGGAATGTTATCAAGAACGTTCATAAAATATAACCAACGTCATGGCTATTGCGAGATATCAGAAACTTTACAAAGAAAGAACCTTTTCCTCGCCAGCAAGATTATGAAGAAAATCAGTCAGTGGCTTCACGTAACCAGTCAAGTCCACTGCAGTAACTTTAAACCCGCCAGCTTCAAAAAGTGATATAGTCTTGTACCAACACCAAGCACCAAAACCACCTCCATGGACAAGCACAAAATGATTCGTCTCTAAATCAAGCTTTGCATCCTGCAAGTGAAAGACATGAGGACTTTACAAGGACATAGTCTCAACACCAGAAAGATATCTATCTACTTTAACATGCTAACTAGTTACTATTAACAGTTTTATTTTTTATTTTATCAAATATAATGAAACTCCTATCAATTAGTTCGGCGGAAGCAAAAAGAGCATGTGCATTTTACACTCGATCAATCTGGGCAAGCATAAATACAGCAGAACATATATAACGGCATTGGCTGTTTCCTTTTATCTGCACACAGGATACAGTTTTCTGTCTAAAATGAATAGATCAATATCGATACCGAGAAGTAGGCGATGGTTCAATGAATCATGAGGATATAACTTGTGTTATCACTTATACAGGACCACCAATAAAAGGGCGATAACTGCACATTTCCTTTCAACCTTCAACCACAAGCCCATAAATACTAAACTGGTTCACCTGATGAATGTGATCGCATCCTTTCCTTCACCTGACAAAATACTACCCCACTTCGAACTGGTAGTTGCACCTCCTAGAGGATACGTTATTCACATTCTCCACTCTAATGTCAACAGTAAATAGTGACTTTATTTGTAGCCTGAATCAATGTTTCCTAATTGCGTTCTGTTCCTTGAATCAGAAACTAATAGATTTGTGCTACCTTGAAGCTCAATGATTTGTGCGCACATCTCATGCAATTTTTCTCTTTTTGTCTCACTATTCTGCTGAAACTAATAGATTTGTGCTACTTTGAAGCTCAATGATTTGACTCGACATTATATTGCGAATGTGCTTGAAGGTTTGCCAATATGTCCGTTCTTTCTCCAAATCATCCCAATAAAAGGATGCGAGAGTGGAATCTCTAAGATGAGAAATCCGGAAGGCTGTTGTTCGAGTAAAATTATCGTTTATGCCACTATCGTTGCTCCCGATTTGTGATGTCTAGATGATAGATATAACTACTAAATCCATCATAAAGGCCAACTCTTTCATTTTGAAGATTATTGAACTCTGCCGATGAGCTATTCTAAAAATCTTAATCCGCAGTTGACGAAAAAAAACAAACAGGCAGAGACAACGAACTTTCCGTTCTCCGCAAGCGTATATACTACCATTACTATCTACCCAATTGGATGCGATAGTTGTCGGTCGTCAAGCACTCAAGCTAACTAATGATATCAAACATCAAACAGTGTACAGATCAAATCAGAATTAGAAGCTAAAAGTAGAATAAGATCATGACAAAAGAAACGAACTTGATTGAGAAGCTGATGAGTCTGAAGCAGAGGATCCGTACTAGACCGAGGCCGCGTACTCAAGCTCCGGGGCAACGATCCTTTCTTATAAACCCCATTCAGACACTTCAATGAATTCGACCGATCAAACATCATTTCATGCCCTTCCCCTTTCCCCTGCCGCCGACCAAACACAGCCGACGCCGCAACCGCGATCTCCTGTTGATGAATCACGGCATCAATGCTCATATTATCTAACTTGGCAATGGCGCATCGCCATTGTCGTCTCGCCTTTTTTTAGACGATGAGAACGAGGATAGAGTCCGACTCCATCGACTGCTGGAATGATTGGGAATGGGTTTTGTTGATGGATCATGTGATTGTTGTTTCCTCTTTGGGATGGGTTCGTGGTATAATATGCCGCTGCAGTAGTTTCCCATCTTGGAGGGTTTTGTTTTGCATGCAAATTTGGGGAATGAGATTATGAGACAGCAATTAAGCAGGGTTGGTTGGTTGAAGGTATGTTGAGAGTGGACTGTAGAGTTGATTATCGAGGTGGGCAGTGGACAGTGGGGGAGTGGAGAGGTGGTTTGTTTAATGAGAGGGGTGAATGCGCAACCGCTGGGAGAGTGGAGACGTCGTCGGCTCTCTCATTCCTTGCGGGTTTGTTATGCAATTCAACGTTTATTATCCGTATACCTCATTAATGCTTCCAATAATTTGATCCCTATCACATGCTTATGTTTCTAGAATTTGTGAAAACATGTCCAAAAAAAAAATGCCTTAAGTTGTTGATGGAAGAGCAGTCATTGAATTTGAGTATATACTTTGAATTGTATCAATTATAATTGTATAAACTATGATTGAGATCCAACATGCTTTTCAAGAATATTCATGCAAATTGAGATTATTATTTTTTGTGATATTCCTTATGAAATTGAAGTTATGATAAGTAGGATGGATTAAGATGATTGTTGGACTATATGAGATGTAACTTAAGCCATTAATGAACCAACCCGGGTTGGTTTAGTGATGTTCGACTCAATTTTTTTCTTGAAGATTTTGGATTTAAATCCCACTAGTCTCAAAATTCAGAGTTTTATCCGATGCTAGTGTTACACCATTAATGTGGTGGTGGTGGTTATACATTTATAACATCATCTTCTCAAAAATGGTCAATACTGAATTAGGCTTTAAGACATTAAAAAAGCATATCTATATGTCCATTAATTCGTCCTTCCGTAAGACCCATTTTTATTTTCAGAGATAGGAAATCTGAATCATGATTCTAGCTATGTTTCACTACATGAAGGTATTGTTTAAGATAAAATCTTTTCAAACTTTTATTGTCATGATATTTTTTTTAGATGAATTATAAAAAATTGGTTGGACACGATTATTAATAAAATTTTTGATTTTATTGTATTGGACAAAAATGCTTTTATATGATTATAAGAAAAAAAAACGAGAAAGAATTATGAGTGAAAAAAAAAAAGAGAAATAATGATAAAAAAAGATGATGAACTCTTTTCGTCCCATCAAAATTACAACACTTTTCAAATTAGATCGTCCCAATTAAATTATAATATTATCATGTTTGAAATTTTTTTCCTATAAAAATACTAAAATACCTCTATTTTTTATTTTGTATCACATTAGTCAACATTCCTTTTATTTTTCTCACTCCTCTCACTCACAAAAGTCAAAGAACTATTTAGTCTTTACATCAAAAATCAACACACATATTAATTATCGTTTCAAGTCAATCGATTATAATTTTATTAAAACAAAAAAAATATAAAATATGAATAATTTAGACATTTATATACCCAAAACATCCCTAAGAAAGTATTATAATTTTTATAAAAAAACCAAAATTTACTGACAAATCGTAATTAATTTTAAATACCAATTGGTAATAAAATGTTCCCACTTGGGTAAGAATTGGAAGTGAAAACATGTTACCTACGGAGGACTTGGGATAACATGTTAACCGAATCGATCATTAATGTGTGTGTTTCTAATAGAGAAGATCCCCTGCAGTGGTGCGGTGGTGCGGTGGTGTTGTGGGATAATTCAGGTCCATCTTCCCTAACAATGAAGCGCAGGCACTGGCGCCGAACCAAGCTCGGCTTCTAAGTGGGAGCTGCTGCAATGAGTTTGATTGAGTTTGTGGTTTTGGGTTCTTTTGACTAATTGGAGACGAGACAGTGTTTATTGAGTTTATGTTGTTTCTACTTCTGGCTATCAACTTTGGTGAGATGGTTGGACAATTTGATCTGTTTGGGACAATGTGTTTTGTTTGGAACAACGAGGATTATTACGTTGAATGATGATGAGGTTGAATTTTGTGATATTCTTGCAATCTTGCTACCTGCATACCTTTTTGTTTATGTGCTTCAAGTTCCTCGGTTTGGTAAGTTTGTGAGTTCATAAGGGAACCTTTTTCACGTTGTGAATTGTGTTCAGTTGATTATAGGGTGTGCTGTGTGTGAAATACAGAGCGACTTTGTGGTTTTAGGTTCTTTTGGAACATAATACTAATAGATGAGTTGTTGTCAAGAGATTGTTAAATGTTTTGTCAGATTTGCTCGATGATGGACAGAGCAAGACTCAAAATATCACTTCAAATAGAGTGATATGCTTTGGAACGTTGGAACATGAATTTGATCCAGTTGAGAACTTGAACTGCTATTTGGTGAAATTTCTAAGTTATAGATGAGGTTTTTTTCGTGGGATTGCTGCATTCTGCTTGATATATTGTCGGAAGAATCTGTGGGAATCTAGAAAGAATTTTCCTAGATTTTTCATGGTCTCATCGGTTGTCCGGACCTTCATAGTTGAAGCAAGAGGAACATGGAGCTCCAATATATTAGAGCTAGTTTTAATGGTGCTGGCTTTGGGGTTGCATATTGGATATCGTCATGTCTCTTGGCTTCTTGATCGCGATTAGACCACATTTGTGTGGTGCTGGTATGTACTTAGTTAGAATTTAGCTTTTTTATTATGCATAATGATGGATTGCTATGGATCTGTCCTGGGATCTTCTTGGCTTGTTTTGAGCAATCCAGAGCTTGTTTACCACTGCCTGCTTTTATCATCGCCTGAAATCGGCCACCTGGACTGGGGTGGTGTTGGGCTGTGTCCATCTTGCTCTAGAAGCTTGAAGTTCTATACATTTGAAGGTGATAATGGATTTGCATGCCAGCACAAGTTACGGAGAGACGTGGAAATTCTTTTTGAAGCTGTGATAGCTTTTTGAAGCAACTTGAAGCTGGGCTGATTGATGTAGATTACTGATTCATTCTTATATAGCTGTTTACAGTTACATGTGACTCGTACAAGTGATCATATTTATCCAATATGTGATTGAAGTTGTTGGTTATCCTTGTAATCCTTCCTTGTAATAGCAGTTCAGTTGCCATTGCCTCCTCCGAAAAGATAGCCAAGTGAGGATGAGCCACCCGGAGCAGCATGGACCTTCGTTGTCGGTCGATCCTGTATTGAAAAATCATCTTCTTTAATATGAACTACTATGGTTTCTTATGACTTATCAGCATGGCTGGTTATGGGCAATTGATGCATATAATGTGTGTGCTTCTGCATAAACCATAGGAATTGGGTTGAACGGAGAAAGATGGTGATACCGTGATGAAGTTTCCTCGGTTTTGCCCTTCGGTACGGATGTAATTGTTGGCTAAGTTTCCTGTAATCCCAGCTGGTGCTGCGGTATCTGTGGGCTTCATTGGAGCACTCTTGACAGGCGTGTTAGTACCATCAATAGCATGAGGAGTGTTTCTTATACCATTGCTAGTCTCTCCACTTCCGAATAGGTAGCCCAAGGAGCTTTGTCCCCCGCCACAGCTGACTCCACGACCCATGTATCTGGGGGCGTTTAGAAACACAGAACAACGCGTTAGCAATAAGTTGGCACTTGTTCAAATGTTTAAAGTGAAATGATCATCTGCCAAGTATTCATGCGCGATTTCTCATCGAAATTTCTCTTTTAATGCTGGTTAGAAATTCATAGAGGGACAATTATTTGATAAGACATCGCACAAGAGATGTTGTCGCCATTACAAGTCATTCTTCAGAGAATATTGGTGATCTATATGCACCCAACCAAGGAAACTATCTGTATATGACCAGACTAGAAATATGGAATTTTGATGAACCTGGTATGACCAGGTAGACCTTTCCCTCTCGCACTTTGGTTTCTTCATGTTCAACCAAGCTTTTCCACATGGTTGATTCATACATGACGATGACCAACAAACACACCTAGGGTATAACTTTATCATACGCCGACATCACAAATCAAACCAACCCAGATTGCTCCAATCTTGAAAACGATCATGATATTTCTACGTCAGATCAAATCGCACAGGAAGGGTGAAAGGGGAAATCAAAGCATGATTATCATCCCATTGATGCAAAAAGACCGAAAACGAACGAACAAAGAATCCAAGGTTTAGAGGATTCATTGATAAGTCGGATGAATCGATGTACCTGCAGGTGTGGTGGTCGTATCAGCGTAGCGAGGAAACCTGGCTAGCGAGTCCTGGCAAGCACAAGGAAAAGAATGAAGATAATAGGAGGAGAGAGCTTGAAAGGGGCAACGTGACAGGGTGATTAAGTACATACCTTTGGACCCTGTCAAATGTCAATTTTTTCGAGCTGGATTTCTCATGGACCATTATTCATGCCTATCTAACTGCATTACCATGACTTTGAATCATCCTCATAAATGGACGTGCATCGAACATCTACATTGTTATGGTGTTGCGGATGAAAAGAGAGAATGCATGTGTCATCAGCAATGGCGTTTGGTTACATTGTTAAACTCTACCGAATCAATTGATGGGGTATTTGGATGGCTGATCGGTCGCAAATTAATCCAGTTTGATAGGGTATTTGGATGGTTGATTTCAGCATTTTCGATAATCATAGATCACATGTTGATCCACAAATCGTTGGTATCTTAGAGTTTAGATAAATCAATTACGTTTTCATGTCAATAATCACAGAATATGGTAAGCGAATGAATGACTATTCAAAGCAGATTGTTGACAAAGTTTGCTTAGATGATGCAGCAAATCTATGATATTCATGAAATTGACAAATCGGCTTGTGATTCTTTTGGCATGGGGCTTCAAATAGCTCAAGTTGAATGCACGACCATCTCAGTTCAGAAGCAATCATGGGAAGTTCACATCTTTCAAGAAGTTTGTCATAGATGTGCAACTGTAACCCATACCTGGTGGGAGCAAAATAGTGAGTCATAGATTCGACACTAACGAATGTCTAAAGTCTCGATCATCATCCCACGATCATGACGCTAACATATAAGAATTTCTCTAAAATCAATCTGCTTATCTCCGAAAGATAATTAAACTCATCATTATAAAAAATACTCCTTTTCGTTTCAAATAAATTACGACACATTAATAAACGTGAACATCCTATATAAATTACAACACAAGTAACCTTAATTTGCTAAAACAAAAAGAAGCTCAAAATATTCATACTTTATATGAAATCATCTTTTCTTTTTTTATGTTTTCTCTCTTCACCTACTTACAATTCTAATCATCACTCACAAGGATATTAAGATAAAAAGTATCAAATTAATGATTTTCTCAATAATCGTGTCGAATCAATAAATCATAATTTATCTAAAATGAAAGGAGTAAAAATTTAAAATTTCCTGTTATGTCAACTAGGGGTGAGAATTCGATTTTTTTACCGAAAAATTCGGTTTTGATTAATCAAAAATCCGTTTGGTCTTTCAAAAATCAAAACGAACCGAATTTAATTTGGTTGTTCGATTTCAGTTAACCAAAAAAATATTCGATTTCGATTTGATTTCGGTTTTTCAACGAATTTCATTAAGTAAAGAAATATACCAAAAATTATTTAAATATAGTGTAAAAACATTTTTAGAAATGAAAAAATAAAAATTAATTCATGAAAACATTATACAAAGAATACAAAACATTCGAATTGCGTTATAAGAAACTTTTTAATATAACAATATAAGAGAAATACGAAAAATAGTATCTCCGTCCAAAAATATAGCAAACGGTTCGATCCGACACGCGAATTTATATATATGTTGAATTTTATGAAATTTGATGAAGAAACAGTAGTTTTTAATGATAGTGGGGTGTAAATGGGGTTTAATAGAGAGAATGAGAGAGGAGGAGGAAGAAGATGTTAGATGTACCCTAACAAATGATGATTTATTTTTATGTTTTTTTATATAAAAAGATTATTAAATAGGATGATAATATGGGATGGAGAAAGTAAATCATTAAAAAAAAAAGAGGAAAAAAAAGTTAACCGAATTAACAAAAAAAATTTGAAAACCCAAAATCAAAATCAAAATTTACTTAATAATCGAAACATCAAAAAATCAAATTAACAAAAATCAAAATAATCAAACTAAATTCGATTTTCGGATATTTTTATTCACCCAGCGCTGACCACGAAAAAGAACTTGACTTAACAGTTAACTGCGTTGTGATTTGTGAACTGTGAAAGCTTTTGATTCAACCTCTCATGAGTAATGACTACTACTCCAAACACTTGCTTTCATTGTTTTCCGTCGCCGACATTCTTTGCCGAGCTCCGGCGGCGACGGCGACGGCGACGGCGATGGTGTCGGCCACTTGAAGGGTCCAAGGGTGAGCGGCTCAGCGCCACCATTGTGAAACCCTAACCAGAATCTACCGTGTTAGATTACTCAAATATTGCCTGAAAAAGTCGAAATGCAACCAAAGCCACAATCCGCATTCACCGAAGAGGTTCATTTCCGATTAATTTTCCTGTTCTTGCAACCCTTCTATTTTTATTGATAATATTGTGAAATATATTCCTTGATGTGTTGGGTGCGTATGAACAAGTTCTCGTTCGTTGCTTTTGTTGGTTTGCTATATACTTATTAAATTTCGGCACTGTACTTGAGCACAGAATTGTTTGCGTAAACCAGATAAATGAAATTCCAATCATTGTCGAATTCGGTTTTAGGGTGGATCCGGTATTGGAATCATTATACCAAGTTTCAGATTTTGTCACCCTATAGATAGAAACCAAATAATTGAAAGACCTTATCTTTTATTGGTATTTCAAGGAGTTGCTCCAAATCATTGAAAGCTGATGGAAATCAAATTTCATGATACTTATATAACTGTCCATCCGCGTAGTTTAGGCGATGCTTGAGGAGATGAGCAAAAGCTACTTTAGGGAATGAATACGTCAATGCGTCATATCTGGCATGCCCAAAAAGGGAAAAAAAATGATGATTCGGGAAGTAGAGGAAAACGGCGAGTCTTGAAAGCATAAACTTGATGAAAGCATGAGCTGAAAAGAAGGGGACGTGGGTGTTTATCGAGGTTTCCAACCAATGGAAGTTAAGAAAACCACAAGGAACCAGAAGCCTACTCACCTCATGGGCTGTTTTATATCTGTAACAGCTCAATGCCAAAGTGCATAACCCATGCACTCAAAGTTTGCTCGCGTGGCTTGGCGACCTTCACACACTATCCACGCCTCTGCCATCGAGCTGCTACTATATAAGCCTTCTACATGAGCTTAGTCATTCATATCAGTAACTCCTGCATTTTCTGTAGGCGCCTTTCTCTCCAGAGTCCTTGTTTGGTGCTCTGCGTTGCAGAGAAAAAGGCGTCTTGAATAATACTCAATGGGTTTCAGTTTCTTTGCTCCTCATCACCTAGCTATCGTCTTTGGCATTCTAGGTATTATTCTCGTGATGAGTTTGCCGAGAATTCTCAGTCGATGCCCTCTCACTTTCTAAACGATTTTTTTTCCGCATCCATTAATCTAGTAAATTTGTTGCACCCATGTTCTATTGATTGTGTTGAATCCATGAGTGCGAAAGATCATTCTCTTCTATGTGACTCTGTTTAACTCCACCTTGACCTCATTCTTTGGCAGGTAACTTCATCTCGTTCATGGTATATCTTTCCCCTCTGTAAGTATATCCTTCTGACCCATCTGGGTTCCTCCCCTACCATTTCCAACATTGTAGAGTATTACCTACTTTTGCTTCCTAGATAATTTTTTTTTCTCATCTAGTTTGAGTGGCTGATGTGCTGAGTGAATATTGGCAGGCCGACATTTTGGAGGATAATAAAGAAGAAATCAGCTGATGGATTTCATTCCATTCCGTACTCCGTAGCACTCTTTAGTGCAATGCTGTATCTTTACTATGCCTTCCTGAAGGACAGTAATCGAACAATGCTCATTACCATCAACAGTTTTGGTTGTGTCGTGGAAACTACTTATCTCATCATATACATGATTTATGCAACAAAACAGGCCAAGGTAATGTGCTATTGCTGCAATTGCTCATTACTTGTTTAAATTCTTTTCCATCACACTTTAGTTCTTGACAGGAAAAATAAATGGCACATGATACAAGTGACTGTTTTTTTCATTAAGCAGATTCGCACTGGATGGCTGTTGATTCTCTTCAACGGGGTAGTTTATGGTTTGATCATAGTTTTCACGATGTTACTCTGCAATGCCAAACAACGTCTTGCTGCTGTTGGATGGATTTGTGGTGCTTTCTCGCTCTGTGTTTTTGCGGCTCCTCTAAGCATTATGGTATGCCTTGTACATTTACAAATTTCTGCAACGTGCATAAGCTGTGTTCGATCTGTTTTACTGCTTAAGCTTAGTTATTTAAGCACTCCAATTTCAATACTTAACTAATGAATGACCATGGCTTTCCATGGGTGTAAAGAGAAAAGTGTCATCTAACTACTGAATACCAGCACCATTTCCTAGTCTTTTAAGCAACTAATCACAGCTGGATGTTTGCTAAAGGAGTTATCACGCAAGAAACACGATTTCTTTATTTTTCTTGTTCTATCTCTGTGATTGTACCTTAGGGCAAAAGAACATGTAACGTCTTGTTTATAGTTAACTTTTCTCCCATGTTCCTCACTTTTTTACCTTTTTTTCTTTTTAACTTCTTTTGGCAGAGGCTGGTAATAAGAACAAAGAGCGTGGAGTTCATGCCATTCGGTCTATCATTTACTCTCACGCTCTGTGCAGTCATATGGTTCTTCTACGGTTTCCTCATCAAAGACTTCTTCATTGCGGTAGTACTTCATTTCCTGTCCTTATTTATGTTAGAGTTTACCTGTGTGCCGGAACCTTAAGCTGTTTGCTTATTTTCAGAGTCATCATTTTCTGAAGTTCATTTATTCCAGTTGTTTATACTTATAACTCAGTGGAAATCAAATGAACAGTTGCCAAACGTGATGGGCTTCTTTCTAGGAGTTGCTCAAATGATACTATACATTGCATACAAAAACACGAAGAAGCCAGGAATATTGCCGGAAACTGAATTGGACAAACTGCCGGAAACCAAATTGGACAAACTGCCAGAAACTAAATTGGACAAACTGCCGATTGAGATCAGCCTATGCACTATTCACGAGTTTGTTCTCGAGGCAAGCAAGCCTAAAGCAGCTGAAGTTCATGTTGAGGTGGCGTATGGCGAAGCGAACGTGTGAATGTGTGCACGCTTTGTGTTCGTGGACTGAATCACGCATTGGACAAAATGTGACGGCAAGCATGCACGAGTAGTGTTCTACCTAGACAGTTAAGATGCAAGAGAACGAGAGCTTTTCCATCCCTCTATGTATGCTTGCTAAATGTGCTTTGGTGTTGTTTCCCTTTGGATTAGATTGAAGAATAACCGATAAGAGCTATATGATTACTGAATGTCGTCCTTATTCCTATACAGCATGAATATGACTAATTCACTCCTGTGGAGTTTATATAACTGCAGTGCACGTTAGATTCAAGATTGGGCGAGGGAATTGTCTCATACAGAAGATAACATACAGACTTGATATGGAGATGGTTGCCTCTGAGTTTATATTGGAACATTATATTTCTGCAAATCACCATTGTGTATTGGGTGCATTGGCTTCTTGGTAAGCACTTGCACTTTTTGTAGCCGCGCATTGCAGATATGCAACATCATCAGCATGTAAACACTAAACCAACCCGGTTTGTTGGCGGCACCATGTCTACTGGGCATGGCATGAGATGCTGTAGAAACAAGTTGGCAGATTGTGCTGAATTTCGTGCATGGAGTCATGGACCATAACTATATGGTCATCAAACTTCCCATTTGTCCGTTTTCTGTTGTTAGTTTTATATGAACAACAGTTAATGTTAAATTTACAAACTTGAATCAATTAAAAATTATCTTGACATCCAATAATATAGACTTGAACTTATTTATTAGTGAATTGAGATTGTTTAAAATTGCTTTAGAAATTGGAACCGTATGCCACTTACAAACACAAGATATAAGTTCATATACCGCGGCAAAGCCACGTACATTATCCACAAGTATTATCCACTCGCTGGCATCCCTCCGAAATAGATTTCAGTAATTTTTTCTAGGGTTTCACCGATGCATGATTTCTCACGAATTTCCGATTTCGGCGATCGACTTTGCTCCATGATACAGTATCATTCGAATGGCCTGTCTCAGGTGAGCGATGCTCCAATCTTTATTTTCTCATTGTTGATTTGAGATCAGGTCCCTTTTTTTTTCTTTTTTCCTTTTTGGCATAGTAATCACCGAATTGAAATCGTTTATCATTCAGGCAATGTTGCTGGAGGAAGAGATTGCGGAGCGCGACAAAGTGTTGGTGGTGACAAGGTGATGTTGGTTTGTTAATTAGGTGAATCATTTGCAACTGCTTTTTTATGGATGATACCGCGATGGATCGGCGATGAAGCACTCGCTATACTCAGGTAGTTTCTGAATTTGGTGGTTTAATTTCGCTGCTAGTTATGGATTTCAAATCATGCTGTCCTTCTTATATGTCGTTAGACGTTTATTGAGAATGTCCTGTCTTTTCTACAATGATGGGAGCCAAATATATGTGTTATCGACTCATAACATTTGGGCTTGTAGTGAACTTACCCTTTAATGAATTTACTCGAAGATCATCAATGTGGTAAAGTATGTCCCAAAAATCATATGCTTTGGGCCTTTGGCTAGCATATATGTCGGAAATGGGAATTGAATCTCATTTCCGGATTGAGTGTTGGAAAATGATCTTTCCTTTTTTTGCATCTAAACATATCGTAGTGTTCAAATTCTGATTCTCTTGGCTCTTGAGTTGGTAAACTAAAACCTATAAAACCTTGGATTGGTTGGAAAATTTCTGCCTATGGCACTTTTCTGTTCTTTTCCTTATCGATTTTGTTGGTACAGTCGTAGAGAAAAGGTCTAGTTCTTTATTTGAGTCAGGCTGCAACTAGATTTTCAGCTCAAGCAAGTTGTGCTAGCTATAATCTACTACTAAATAGGCTTATGGAAAGACCAAAGAAACCAAAAACAGTGATGAATTTTGCTGTTTCCGGAAGTACCGAATCAAGTTACTAACTACAAGTTGACTGTTGAATAATACTCGGATAATTCATCCAAGAAATGCTATCTGGTGTACTATGTAATGGTTGTCCTAGTCCAGTTTTGACAATTAGGACGGTCCACCTGTCCTGCATTTAACCTAATAATGTATGTATAAATGAATTTAAGCAAACTTAGAGTTCACTCCTCACTGTGTACTGCTATGAATGACGGATGCTTAAGATTGTGTACGACTTTGACTGATCCTGGCATCCTACAAAGAAAGATCAGAACTTTCAACTTTAAGGTATACCGCTAGTGTGGTATATGGCTGGCTATGAGGATTGGGGATAAATTGGATGATGTCCTTGATGATCTATTCCCCCAAAAGTACATGTTTCCTTGTCAAGAACCGGCACAATTTAGGATCTAAAGATAATGCTAATTATAGTGGAGATGATAAACCATTTGACATTTTGTTTTTATAAATTATTTTCTACAGAAATTAGGTTTTGGATTTGCTAATTTGCTACGACATGATTGATTATTGGTACAGGTATCACTCATATGTTTTCCCCTATTTTGGTGCTTCTCATGAGTTGTTCTCGTGCCAGTTGGGAATTAATTTTTCACGAGCCATGACATTGGAATCCTGTTCTGTGCACAATAAGTAAATCCTGATACATGAATGTGCCAGCAACTCTTGTGTAATCGTAAGATTAAATCCAAAATTTAATTCCTTGGAGACAATATATAAAGCTTGTACACTAAGTTCTCTAGTTACACAAAAGTTTTTGAAATTCTTCTTGCTGTGAGAAAAAAAAAAAAAAGTAGCCTTGCAATGACATACCTCGAAGGCTACCGAGGGAAAAAAAAACAAAAAACAAAAACAAAAACCCATCGAACTCCATATATGGGTCACAGACTCACAATAGATGCTTGAAAAAGGACATGTACATTGAACTCTGGCCAGATACCTAAATACATGCAGAGGCTCAGCTTAGCTGATGTTATGTTAAGAGCAACTACTCCAACTAGAGGGATAATATCTTTACACTAAGAGACTTGTTGAGCCATGCCTTCAACTTTCCATTAATCCCCTTCTTTGACATAGTCTCGGACCTTGCTTCAGTCATGCTTAGCTGCACCACCTTCTTGCACATGATAAAATTTCTTCCCCCACTTGCTCCTATCGTGCTCCATGCATTCAATGCTGCGGACACACATAGCAGTTTGATTGAGTAAAGAAACAAACAATTTTTCCA
The DNA here is from genome assembly GCA_035668315.1 of Drosera spatulata. Lineage (NCBI taxonomy): Eukaryota > Viridiplantae > Streptophyta > Magnoliopsida > Caryophyllales > Droseraceae > Drosera > Drosera spatulata. Next base: position 11,725 of record JAOVYX010015023.1, on the reverse strand, counting down.
GTTCGCAGCGAGCTGTGAAATAATATGTTGAGCATATTGGTTATATAGATACTTACGATCATCTCTGGCATTGGCGGAATAGAGGAGAAAATTTTCAGATGCTGAACCTAGTGTAGGCAGTCGGCCTTCACGGGCATACTGCTTCAGTGTGACATCAATCACACCTCCAACTTGATCGTCCTCATTCACCACGAACCTTAGGGGACCAGCACTGCCAACAACATTGACAGTGACCAAGATCCTCTTGTTCGTTGAATTTGTATTATCATGGTTGCTGCTACTCCTCTTCTTCCTCTGCGTCTGCATCATCTTCTCAGATGTGTTCCTCTTCATCCTTGATTCACTCCTTATCTTTCTCATTTCCTTCACAATATCAAGTATATATCAAAAGAGAATGTAGAAAATATATATGTAACTGTTGTCGCTGTAGCACCAAGATTGCTTGTAAGATCTATAGTAGAGGACGGATTCGTATTGGTTTAAGGCGAAAATGCAAGATAGGTGGGGAACAGAGAAAGGCGTATGTTTTGTGGCTGACCAAATTGTTTTTTTAGAATTAGAGATTTAGGGAGATGCACAAGTGCTACCTGTAATGAATGATTGTTCTTATAGAAGAGAATCATTAGTTAGGAGAGTAGGGGATTGAAGTGGTTTATTTGTGTGGGTGAAGTAGCAAATGAAGGTTGCAATCGATTGTAGGTGGGGAAGGATCTGTGTCTAGGGCTGCTTTTTGCATCAGAGATCAGCTTGCTTTGAATCTTGACCATTTCGTCCCCATTCTCCTCTTCCTTTCATTGGCCCCTAAAGTCTATACTTTCTCCTGGGTTGTAACTTCTTTCTTATTGTAACTGGTGTTACTTATGAAAGTTGTTGATGTAAGACTGCGATATGATTCTCAACTAGACCACAAGGACTGACATTTCTTCCTAGTTAAGGTGGCAGCTAAACCTTAGAGTTGTAACATGTTATCCCAAATTGTCAACCTTGACTTCATGTATTCATATGCACCTTGCATAGAACCTCGAGTTATTAGTAGTGAATCTGAAACTTTGAAGTATTTTGGTTAAATTAGGGCAACAGAATTTCGTTTTTTTTTCCCCCTGTTGCACTCATGGTGCAGTACAAAACATTCCTTATGAACAAAAACTAACCCAACTAAATAATTCTTTTGTAGAAAAATTATCCATCACTCGATTTGTTGCGGTGCCGAAAGTGAAAACTAAAACCGACTGTTAGATTTATGATTTGACTTGGAGCAGTACTTATCCAGAGATAAAAGTCAGTGAGGAAATGGTTCCTGGTCTATCATGAGGAAAAATTCCATGGTGGTGATCCCATATGAGCCATGATGGCAACATCTCAGAATTTGAGTAGTAACATTATACACCCACGTCTATCAAAATGACACATGTTATGTTAGAGTATATGGACTGCTAGACTCTAGTTTGAATAACCAAATATTATAACTCTGATTTGTAAAGCCACCGTGAAGTACACAGGAACACCCTACCTATATATTCATGAAGTCAGATGTTCTGTTTTGCTGAAGAAATTAGTATTGGTCTATTTAAGTTGCTATTTCTCCTTTCAATATGGTATTGGTAGCCAAAGCTAACCATGGAAGTCTTAGTAACATCGGCTCCTTATCTCCAACTTGGTCATTATTAATGATAAAAGGATTGTTGTTAATCAATCAGGCTTTATAATCCCTCCAAGATCGTAAGTTTAACTGACAATTTGCCGATGTGCATTCTTCTAGAACTCAACCTTTCTGCTTCCTTTCAAAATACCGACTGATCTACTTCATTCCGTGCTGGGATTCCGAGCTATTAATCTCTCAGTAATTGAATTCTTGTCTACTTATGTCAAGTTGTAGATACTAGATACTTGCATTATTATCTCTAAAGAATGATCGCCAAAGTGAGATTTACACCCTTCATTGCTTTTCAGAAAAAGAGTAACATTGGTATGGATGGCAAAGTGGTGCAGAATATGTATTTTCTTCCCTTTATCTTGTGGTAGTTCAGGAATGAACTCTGTCATCTTCACCAGAGGTACATTTTTCTGCCTGGTTAGTCCTGATTGTTGTCCATTGTGTGTGCAACATTAAAAGCAATGTTTACCTATGCTACCCAGCCAGTCAGTTTACTATTTTGTTATTGGTATCGTCTTATAAAAAAAAAAGGTAAGTATTCACATGTATTTAGCTACAGCATAGTTAGCATTGCATGCAACTTGTGTGTTATCTATGATCTATCATCTGTTGCCATAATCACCAAGTTTATGACGTGCTACATGTTAGCGGTTGACAAGTTGGTTTTATCTGTTTCAACAAATTGTTATTTGTACTATTAGGGTGGTTGTCCCAGACCACATCTGTCCCTTAGGTCGGTCCATGAGTTTTACATCTAATCTAATGAGGTATGCATAAAACAATTTAAGTAGCCTTATGAGTCCTTTTCACACAGAAGACGGTTGTGGACGATGCATATGATAGCATAATTACATCTCTTGATTAATATTTCTAAGCTAGCTAGGCTTTAATCCTCATCAGTAGTTTATGTGGATGCGTTTGAATTTACCTTGCAAGTGAGAGAACAGTCTTGGTGGTGTCTCAACTATTCATACTTGGACTTTGTCGTGGAATAACCTTCTGTGTTAGCCTTCATCTATACTTTGTCGGGCAAGTGGAGTGATGGAGCGTTCATAAAAGGCGAAAACAATATTCGTAACCGGGATGCTGTCTCATCTGAGAACTCTTGGGATGGTATTTAACTGGAGTGAGGATTTAGGTAGTGTTATGGTGTAGCTGATATCATAGCCTCAGCAGGATACTGCTACATGATCTTCTTCGCGTTCTGACTTCGAATTTATTCTATGTAACATTGTGCCATATGGTTTTATGTTTGTTTTGCTTGTTTCATATAAACTTGTAGCCTTGTAGTTGCTCTGTTTACTCTTTTGACTGTGGTTGTTGATCTCTGTAGTTATTAATTTACTTTAATGAAAAATTGATCCAACAAGCTGGCCATAAGCTTTAGATTTGGTTGAGTAATTGTGGCCATCATACTTGAAAACCTTAGTATTGACTTGTGATATTAGGCTACAGGAGAAGAGAGGCTTGTAGGTACTAGATAGGAACATTAGATTTGAATATATGACGTCCATGATGATCTATTCAGGGAGAAAAGACAAAGAACATGATAGGAGAATGCTAAATTTAGGGTAGATTTTTATATAGTTTCAAACTTTCAAAGTTACATTTTTATGAATTACAGAGGATTGTAATCAGGGAAAGAAGCAGAGGAACGTGGTTGTAATGATTCTTGTAGTGTTTGTTGAGCTCCTTGAAATAGAAACGAACCATCAAGAAACCAAAAAAGAAAGGGGGAGAATTGGGGGAAAAAAACTATGGAAGTCGAATAGAATTATCTGTCCGAGAGAAATGCGAAAGACAATAATCTAGAGAAAATTTTGGTCAAGCTTTTCTTTTAAAACATACACTGTAATAAAAATGTAGTTGGACCTAGAGAGCGGCATAATATATCAAATTCCCCTTTTCCTTCAATGGAAGTATTATACGAACTTTTTCCTGAGAGATGTCATCAACAATCAGCAAAAATTTAGATTAACGATGATAATCGATCAAAGCCACCAGATAATCAGCCTTAGCTATCAGCCTGTTATAAAAGTATAAAAATGGTCATCCTGATTCACTGCTGCATAATGGTGTTTTCCCTCATTTAACACATGATGGGCACCTCTCCTAGGTTCTTTTCCTCTTTTGGCTCCTCTCAGGCTCTCATAAAGCTGAAATGTGCGGTGTCTGTCCTTTGCAATCTATATATCTTGTTTGTATACAAACCTCATGACTTAAGTTTACATTCTGATGCTCTAAGCACAGCTATAAACATTCCAAAATCATTATTTGTTCATGTACACCATAAAACAGAAAGTTCTCCTAATACCCTTTTTCCTTTCTGGAAACATAATCAGTATGCAATGGCAAACTTCAAAGCCACATTACATAGGGTGTTCCAAATTTTATATCATCACACTTCTAACATAAAGGGTGTGTACATCATACTCTTAGATACAAAGGTTGTTGGGCTGAGGCTTGAGGTAGGTGAAATAATGTTAAGTGCAAGTACTCCAATTAGTGAGACAATATCTTCAGAGTAAGGGACTTGTTTAGCCAAGCCTTCCATTTTCCATTGACCCCCTTCCTAGATATCAACTCGGACCTCGCTTCAGTCATACTCGGCTGTGCCACCTTCTTGCACATTATAAACACTCTTCCACCGCTTGAGCCTATAGTGTCTGTCGCATTCAAAGCTGCAGACAAGCGAACCATAATTAAGAAATCAGAAAACAAATACAAAATGTCCTGTTACAACTACTATAAGTTAATATGCAGAACTTATTAGTTTATATATGAACGTACCATCAGCTCCAGCATTGGCAGAGTAGAGGAGGAAATTCCCTGATGCTGAACCTAGGGCAGGAAGTCGGCCTTCATGGGCATATCGCTTCAGAGAAGCATCAATTACACCTCCAACCAGATCATTCTCATTCACCAGGAACCGCAGAGGTCCAGCACTGCCCAGAACATTGACTGTGACCAAGAACCTCGTGTTCTTGGCATTCATCTGATCCTCATCACTGCTGCCCTTCTTCTTCCTCTGCTTCCGCATCATCATCTTCTCGGATATAGTCCTTTTCATCTTTAAATTCACAGCTTTGGTACTCATGTTCAAAAGAATCAACTCAGAGAGAAATGTGCTTGTTGTCTCTAAGGGTCAATGCCAAGGAAGCAATAGAACCAGCCCTGCTTGCAGGAAGAAACAAGATTGCATACGTTTTAAAGGTGTGGGGTGTAAGGGTATCAAATACTGGATGGTTTTTTAGCATCCAAATTCTGGTGTTGTGATCAGAGCAAAAGAGAGGCACCGCTCTGGAGAGAAAGGAGGATGGTTGTTGAATATATCTTTTGTTTAGGAAGTAGGCAAGATGGGCGAGTGCCAACTGCTAAAGGATTTGCATATTTTTATAGGTGAAGTTTGCCGAGCAAGTTGGTGGATTCGAGGGTCGAGTTAGTTAACGTTTGGGGATGAAGTTACAAGTGAAGTTTGCAATGTAGTGTAGGGTGGGGTAGAATCTGTGTCTTGGGCAGTTTGCATCAGAGATCAGCTTGCTTTGAATCTTTGGCTTTTCGGCCATAGTCTCGTCTCCTAATTGTCCCCTAAAACACTCTACTCTGTCACCTGTCTAATCTCTATTAGTTGTGCCTCTTTCCCTACTCAGAAATATCAATCTTTGTCGATACCAGAAAACGTCATGATTCTTAAATAGATCAAAATCATTGTAGTTGAAGTTTAGGTAGAAGCTTTTTAGGCTTCGAACAAGTTATCCATGTACGATAGCCCATGTTTCCTGTTGAAATCAATCTCTGACTTGTTTTTTATGTTTGTTGAAATCAATCTCTGACTTGTTTTTTTATGTCTTTTGAACGCAGAACGGAATCAAGTCCTGCGGCCTGCAGGGTTGTTCTTCCAATTGGTTAAAAAAAAAAAGGTATGTGGATCATGCATATTCACAGCTTGAGCTGTGAGGATTTCACTATGACTTCCCATTTTACTGTTGACGTTCTTCATCATATTCAGCAGCTGTGTTGTTCTCACTGCCTTTTTTGTGTCCTGATTATTTCAACGATTGTTATTTTTATTTCACGTTTTGCAGCAGATTTGTCTTTTCTATGTGTTGTATTGGTTTTCCACTATTATGAGAAGTGATGTTTTTGTGCAATGAGTTAGAAACCCTTGGTGATATCTGTTGATTTTCAGCGAATAGCATGTGATTATCGGTTGCTGTTCGAACTCGACTACGATGGTTGGAACTTGGAACAGGTAACACTGAATATCAAATTGTTCAAGGATTAGCGTTCCTTGATTACCATGAACATCTGGGTTTTAGTGTTCTTTTGATTTGGGCCTGCCATGCATCTCCACGGGCCATGATGCCCTGGATGGTCTGGAATCATTCTGGACTGTAGGCCCAGCTTTCTAAAAGGCTAAAATGTAAAGACATTGTAGGCTGTACAGGTTGAAAAGTTACTCAAAGAACGCCCATTGTGCAACATTTATTGTCCTTGTCAATATTCAAGACACATTTCCAAAAATTAGGTTGTTTCTCTTCACAACATCTGTAGTGCTCTTGTCATGTGCGCATAGTCTTAGTTTTGTTACAAATAACGGAAAGATGGTACCCAAATGGTTTCGTGGTGTTGTTTATCTTGCGAGGTAAGTTGTGATTGGATGTTTGTTACATTTGTGAAAACATCTAATGTTCCTTCCATCTATGGCAATGTTTATGTTGATAAATGCCCATATATGAACGTTGCCATTATTGTAGGAGATGGGGAGCATAATTATTCATTTGTGGAGACTGGAAAATGGAGAAATAGATGCAATGATATGGCTAGGAGTGTGTCAGTGCAGTAGGGCAAGTGCTAAAGGCTATGAGTAGTAGGAAGGAGCAGATAAAGGGCTCCTCTTTCTCACTCTGCCTGCCCCATCAGCCATTATAAAGAGCGGCAAGTGATTAAGAGTACTGTTGTTGCTGCTGCTGCTGCTGCTGCTATCAAAGTGTGTACCTCGAAATGCCATCCCATTGAACTTCATCATGAGGTTTTCCATTTTAATGGTGGGAATAACATGCTGCAGATTTCCCGTTCAGGGTAAAAATAGAGATCTGATGTGATGAGTAAGCCATGGTGAATATGGTATTTAACCCGCTGGGTTAAGATGTTTTCATTGCGCGATAGAACTTGGTGGAGTTACAGGGGTTGGCAATCGTGGTGGTGGAAACTCAACGATCCCTAGCAAACGTCCTAGATGCAACGGTTTGACCGTGGTTATGACTTGTATAGCATGTATGCGAGAATTCGTGATGATGGGTTAATTTCGAGTGGTCGAATGTGATGGCCTGTTTTCCTCTCCTTTCTCTGCCTCAAAGACAGGTGGATATTTTTGTAAGATAGGAACGAAGCTAAGCTAGTCAAAAGTAGGTGTCAGCTATCAGAGCTATGCCATTTGGGAATCGTATCAACCAAAGTGGGATTATGCCGTTTCCTAATCAACTCTGGAGCATATCTGATTGGCAACCATCTCGATGATTGCTACTCGTCAAAGAAATGTACGCCCCCACCGCGCCACACCTCGTTGCAATTCAGATCATATCTATCCAACTCACAGTAACATGTTCCTTATCCTTATAAAAAGCCACACGTTGAATATCGTTTTACGTGTATCTTGGATTTTATTATAATAATCTTCTAAAAGCAAACAGTAAAAATTTTTATGGGTTGGTATGAAAATAGAAAAATCTTATAGTAATGTTGTCCGGGGTTTTTGACATGGACGGAAGAATAACGAAGATGATACCAACACGCAAATATAAACGTTTTCTGATATCCAGGATGGTCCCTCCCCTGCTGATTCTCTTCCTCCTCGTTCTTATCCTTCTACCATTCCAAATATTCCTCCGCCCTCACTTCAATGTACAACGCAACACCACAAGTCGATTTAACCACGAAACTTGCATCGAATTATTTGTCCACACGGTCGGCACATATTGAATCTCACATTACATCAAATTCGTATGAGATTTTTTCTTTTATCGAAATAAAATTCTCACAAGATTATGCGTCAATAATTCAGCTAATTAGGAGGCCCTAATTTCACAATATATGTGCAATTATTTTGATGTTATGGGCTGCGAGGCCCGCAAACAGCATCTAGAAATCAAAGGCAGAACAAAGGCAATACACGCCCACGAGGACACATCCCCACACATATACAGACCCCATCGAAAATGAAACATGATGCCCAAAAATTCAGCTCTCGACAGCTCACCCTTCAATTCTTATCAACACTTGAATTCACACCTCATTTTTTTTATTTTATTCAAGTTACGAATTGTGGAGTAAACAAATTCAATCCTCCGTTGAATACTCAAATCAATCAATAAGATATGAAATTTTTAGGCGTAGGATTATAATTTATGAACATTTATGTGATTATATTGTAACGCCCAATCAAATTTTTTTCTCCATCATTTATTTTTGCTCTACGTTATGTTTCAGCGTATCACGTTTTTTCGCGCACACAAATGAATGAATGATTTATAAACAGAATCTGCATAACAGCCGGCCTATTGCCGCACTAGCTACTTTTTTTCATCCCCACTCTCCCCCCTTCATGCTTTGCTTCTACTGTTATTATCCAATCCCGACTTCCCATAATCTAGATCAAAGAAACACACACTAGCTGATTTCAATCAACATTTATGTGTGGATTATTGACACTGTAAAATGATCCACCAATCAAATCGTCGCAATGATAATCCATGTACTTAATGGATAGAATGAAACTGCTATCACTAGTTTAATAACGAACGCACGAAATTTGTCAATTTTATTGGCGTGGTTGGATATGAATTATTTTCAAAATAATTCTTCTTTTCCATTAACCTGTCATGTTTCAATTTCGTGACAGAGGAGCGATGAAGATAATGTTTCAACATATCCTTTTTTTTCTTCCAACAGTGACATTCGCAATATTAAATTAATAAAAACTCGTCATCATCAAGATTACAAATCAAAGTTGTAGAGATGAGTGGAGCACTGCTGAATGAAAATAAGATAAGGTTCATGACACAAGGTCTTTCTTTTTTTATCAGCAAACAAAAAAAAAGAGATTCAATTATTTTTGAAGTAACCAAAAAAAGGGACGGTAAAAAAAAGAGCACTGACAGCGCAGTAAACCGTAAAACGACTGGAAAACTCACCCTCACCTCACCCCCCTCTTCCTCTCTCAGGCCAGCCAACTTTCCTGCCGCATTTACCATCGCCGTACACCATCATCTACCGGTGGCAGCCCGAGTCCTGACTCGGACCGCAATTCGAGTTGACTCACAATCGAATCAACTCGACCGGTTTTCCGGTTCACTAATTGGCAGTGGCGGATGCGAGCCGCCAGGCAGAGGTGGCTATGACGGGGAGCGTGTGCCATCCCAACATCAGGCAACCGCCGTTCTCCTCCACCCTGTATCCGTCGCTGCCGGCGAAGAGAGCCAACAACATCCTCGCCTGCTTGAACGCGTTGGACCCCAAATGAACCGGATCGAACCCGGCCGACTCCATCCTTCCCCTCCACTGAACCAGCGACTCGTGTCTCTCGACCCTTTCCTCTCCTTCGCACGCCACCACGTTGAAGATCTGACGGCCGAGATACATTTCTGACCTCAACACGTTCTGCAGCCCCTGCTGGCTGCTTGATTGAGTCAACCCGCAACCTTCTAATGAATCGAACATCGCGGAATAATAGTACAGCGCCTCGTTGAACCGGTCCAGGAAAACCGGACCGTTGTGATTCGCCTCCTGTTCAACCACCGTCACGATCCTTGGTTTCACCTCTCGAATTGTGTTCATGACTTTTTCCATTGCGCTTGGGCGTGCGAGGAGGCGGTGGAGTTCAAACACGGAGTTCACAGCCACCGTCTCCCCAGCCTTGACGTCGAGCATCGTGGCGTTGAGATCCGCCAGGCTCTCGCAGACGAATCCCCGGTACTGGAACTCCACGCCGATCGTTTTCGCGAACTGAGCCAGCTTCCATCCCACCTGCTGAAGCGCGTCCGTGTTGTCCGGCTGAGGAGGTCCGATCGCGGTCAGCCTAAACGCCGGTGGCCCTCCAGGGCGGAGCGCGAGGTACTGCATCAGCGGCGGCCACTGGAGCCCCTGCTTGATGCTGAAATCGATCAGGTGGACACGATCGGCGCCGGCAAAGGCCTCGAGGATCGCTTGATTGGCGGTGAAGTGAGCGAATTTGAGGTATGGACAGGTCTCGTAGAAGTGCATCAGGAGATCATCCGAATAGGATGAATCGATCGACGATGGAAGGGGGCAGACCTTGTAGATCCGACGAGCCAGGGCCTTGGCGAAGTAGGTGGCAACTCGCCTCATCGCGCCTGCCTGAGACGCCGCGAGCAGTCCGATCTGCTTCAGGAAAGTTTCGGCAAGCATGAGGTTATCGTTGTGAACCGCCTCGGCGCAGGCCATGAGGGTGTGGACCAGCCGGACTCCAGCCTCCTGCGAGTCCACCAGCACCAGCGGCCGCGGCGCCGCCGCAGCAGAATTCACCGATTGGCTTGACACCTGTACACCACTGCCGTCATGGTGCTTTGACCTCTTGTTATTGTTGTTATTAGTAGTGTAAGCAGCAATTCCAGGAATCAGCCTCAGATCATACTCGGAATTATCCTCAAAAATTTGATGCTGATTCTGATGAAACGGATTCGTGCTAGAAGAACCTGAAGCAATCGAGGAAGGCGAAAACCTGTGCTGATCTGACAGAAGAGGTGCATGATTGTTGATGATGATCGAGGAAGATGAATTGGTCTGTTCCGGCGTGATCTCGGAGAGCATGCTCTCGAGCCAGCCAGAGATATCGGAGGGATTGTAGTGGACGGTGTCGGAGGAGAGGTGGGAGATTCCGTCTTCGGTGTTCCCCATCGCCATCTCCAGCTGCTCCAATTTCTGAGCCACATCCGGCATGTCGCATGACTTGACCTTGTAGCCCAACACGGCGAGGAGCTCATCCATGCCGCCGTCTCCGTCGTCGTCGTCCCACATGCTCTTCGAGCACTTGGAGGATGATCCGCCGCCTTCCTCCTCCGCCGTCGACGGCGTCTCAGGGTGCTCTCGCTTCATCTTTAATTTTGAGTTCATTGTTTTTTCTTTAATTATTTTAGTATATAGTGGTGGTGGTGGTGGTGGAGATAGAGAGAGTTTGGGTTAGGGTTTGAGTTTTGTTGTTGGATTGATTGCAGAGCTGCATAATTTTGAGGGGAGGAGAGGGAAAGAGGGTGGGGGTGAGGTGGGGCGCGAGCTCCAAAGGAGGAGCGCAGAGCAGCTGAGGAGTGGGACTGGGCGAAGAGATGAGGGAGAGAAGAGGAAAACAGGCACTCTCTTCTGTATTATATCTATCTATCTATCATTCATAATTGACACTATATTTATTATCCTTCCCTACTTGTACCATTTTTTTATTCCCCCAAAGTAAAAACATTATCTTATGTGTTTGATTCGTTTGGATTAACCAGAGAAGAGAGTGGTTTGATATTATCCAAAACTATAAAATTTAAAATCAATAATAAAAATAGATTATTATTTTTATTTTATATTATAGTCAATATTTTTTATTCGAATCGTTTATAAAATATAAATAACATATCATATTTATTAATATTTTCATATAAAAATATTAAAATAAATCATCATTTCTTAGAGTACATCCATCATATTCTTCCTTTTCTCTCTCCTAAACTTCACGTATGTCTCACAATCACTTAAAAATACTCTTTCTTCATCAAATACCATAAAAATTTATATATATATATATATATATATATAAATTCGCGTATCGAATCAAACCGTTGACTATATTTTTGGGACGGAAATAATAATAGAAAAAATTGAAACCATTTTATAAAAATAAAATTATTTTTTATATAAAGAATCTTGAATCGTGTATTCACATAAAAAATGAAACTGAAATTGAAAATTATTTTTTTGTTTTCTATCTTTTATTTTCGTTTCATCCGTTTCAAAAATAGGAATCAGAAACAAACATTTCTGTATCTTTTTAATCAGTCAGTGAAATAAAAA
>JAOVYX010015022.1:0-29594 GCA_035668315.1 Drosera spatulata | reverse complement strand
CCCCCCCAAAAAAAAAAAGAAGAAGAAAAAACTGAAGATCAATGTTGCTATGGCGAGACGAGTTCCTGGTAAGACGAGTATAGGTATGATAATGCGAGATCATAAGGGGCATGTTCAGCTGGCCTTAGGTGAAAATCTAGCCATGGAACTGGAACCAATAGTTGGCGAAAGCCTAGCAACACGTTTGGGTTTGGTTGCAGCAAGGTCTGTGGGCATGGAACGAATCATAATTGAATCGGACAGTCAAACTGCCATTCAAATGCTACACGCCAACGTGGATTATCCATGAATGTCAAAGGGTCATCAAGTCTTTCCGTGAGGTTGGTTGCTCTTGGATTGTTAGAGAGGCAACTGTGTTTGCACATGAGTTAGCCTCATTTGTATCCGATTTTCATTTGCTTGGTATTTAGCAGTTCTCCTTATCGATGAATATCTCGAACTTATATATTTTGGAGAAAGAACAATAAGATTGTCCACAATGGGCCTTATCAAATCATAACCGTTGGATCAATTTTAAATAAGATTTAGTATCATATAAGTTTGTGTGATGCTAGTAACAAATTTCTTTTTATCCTTAACAAAATTTATTTTTATAGGTCAATTGATGACTCTCTCCGTCCTAAATAAATTACGTATGTATTTTTCATTATGATATATGTATTTATACGAGTATTGTTATCTATTAAATGAAGTGATAAAAAATTTTATTTAGTGTATGATTGAGATGTCCAATTTAAATAATCTTTAATGATAAATTATCAAAATATAATATTTACTCGTACAACAATTCGGATCAAATTTTATCATACAAATTACGAAAATCAAAATATCATAATTTATCAACCATGAAACTGATATATTACGTACTTGTGTCAAATTCTGTCGTAATTTGTTGAAATGAAAGCAATAAAAGGGCTAGGTTTAGGGTAACTTACACCTCAAATCAACCCTCTCATCTCCTAGGGTTTCTAGGGTTTTCGCAACCCCCAAATCAACCCCTCCTCGACCCAGATCATCCATGGCGGACGACGAATCGATCGACAAATGGGTTCTCGAATACCTTCTCCACAAACCCATCTCGGATCCCAACTTCCTCGACACTCTCCTCACTCTCCTCCCAATTCAATCCTCCGACCCTCGCCTCACCAAAACCCTCCTCCTCCGCCGCCTCGAATCAGACCTAATTAACCACTCAGTCTCCGAATCAACACTTGATTTGATCGAATCAATCCAAAAACTCAACTGGGTCGGCGTCAAATCGACGCAATCAGCGTCGGATGCGATGAAGGCGGCGTATTGTGCGGTGGCGGTGGAGTGTACGGTGAGGCATTTAGGCGAGGAGGTGGAGAAGAATAGAGAGTATTTCGAGGTTGTGAAGAGTGTTTGGAGAGGGAGGGTTGGGAGAGGAGGGGAGTTAGTGGGGGAGGAGATGGTAAGGGTTAGGGAGGAGATGGAGGATGCGGTTTGGGACGAGGCGGTTTGCGCGAGGTTGAAGAGAAGGAGGATGGAGAGGAAGGAGGGTTATGATGGCTTGGAGAAGGTTAGGGTGTATTTGAAGGAGGCGTGGGAGGAAATGGGGCAGCCGGTGTTGAGGGTTTTGGCGGGGAAGGTAGAGGAGATGAGGAGGAAGGAGGCGGGTAGTGAGAGATTGGGTTGTGAGGAGAATGCTTGTGGGGAGGAGAAGGTGGAGGAGATGAGGAGGAACCAGGTGGGGAGCGAGGAAATGGGGCCGCCTGTGTTGAGGGTTGTGGAGGAGAAGGTTGAGGAGATGAATAGGAAGGAGACTGGGAGCAAGAGATTGGGTGGTGCGAAGAAGGTTGATGAGATGAGGAGGAAGGAAGCCGGAGGCAAGGGATCGGGGATGGAGGAGAATGCTTGTAGGGAGATTGTCGTTCGTTGTGGTAGTGTTATAAGGGGTGGAAATTGGGGGACGGATGAAGTTCAGGATGGTTTGAGGACGGAGGGCGTTGTTGTTGGTGGTTGTCATGGTGCAGGAGTACGCGGAGGTCGGAGAAATGGTAGTGTGAACGGGATTGCTGGGGTGAATAAAGGTGAAGTTTTTATATGAAGGGTTTTGTTGTGCTCATGTGTGATTTTGATGCTTTTTAGTCGGATTCCATGGTGGTTTTGTTTGCACTGTTCCTTCCTGCATTCTCAAGTGTCTTGTATAGATACTGACCTCTCAATTCTCAATTTTCTTCTTACATCTAAGTTCTAACAGCATGATTACTGGCTTTCATTCCCAATTTATATGAAGTTAAATAAAAGGAAAGACTGGTCACCTAGATTGTCTATTTTGCAAGGATTTGTTGGTTCTTATGTACTCCTCCATCCCACGAAAGATGCAATACTTTGACTTGGAAGGGGAATTTATACGTGTGTTGAAACTTGAATTTTATATAAATGATTTAGTTCTTCTTTTGGTGTTGTGAGAGAGAGGAGTGAGGAAAAAAAGGAGGAGAAAAAACAGTTGGATGAGTTGATGTGATGTAAAGTAAAAATTAAGTGTGGTTTGATAGTTATGTAAGAAGAAGTTTCCAAATATAGAAGTGTCACATCTTTTGTAGGACATCCAAATTAGGAAAGTGTGGCATCTTGTGTGGGACGCAGGTAGTATATATTTACGAGGGATAAACTTTCCTCATCGCAAGCTGGGCATTTTTCTACCGCCTTTGTTAAATCTGAGTTCATTTTACTTCTTAACTCTGCATTCTTTCTTAATTTTTTCTCGGTCCCTTTGTGTTGTTTTTGCAGCAGTGTCTAAGAAGGGGAAGATAAAACTAAGAGAAAAGCACATTATCTGTCCCAGTGATAGACTCTCCAGAAGAGTACCTAGCAGTTTCACAGGGGTGACTATTACTAATGTGAATGCTGATGAAATGGATGAAGACATACCCATGGGCATTCCAAGTGATTCTGCCGACACTCCGAAGTTTCGTGCTCTGCGTGAAGGTCTCAAGTGTAGTTCCATGAACCTACACAAAGTTGTGGATGACCCTCTGCCTGATGCCTTGCAAGCGGCAGAAGAAATATCAATCAGGATTAAACAAGGTCACCGCTTGAAAGCCATATGTGCAAACGAAAACCCAAACAACACTGTAGAAAGAACCCTCCAAAATGGAAGGCTTTCCAGTGATGCTGAAGGCAGTGAAGGCAAGAGTAGGGCCCAGGACGATGTGCATATTGGAATTCATCTCAGTACAAGGGATCGGGTTTTATATGATCATGAGTTGGATGATTTCAGATACAATGGGTCATCTAGTCGTCCGCATTTATCTACTCCAAAGAGTGGCAACGTGTCTCCATTGAATTTCAGCGGCAACCAAAAGTTTACGAGGAGAAGACAGAGAAAGATGTGGACTCCTCTAGAAGAGGACGCATTGAGGGTTGGGGTAGATAAGTTTGGTGCCGGAAACTGGAAGATGATATGCACTGCATATCGCGAGCTACTTAAGCATAGGACTGATGTTGACTTGAAAGACAAATGGAGAAACTTAACTAAACATGAGAAATCACAATCTTGTGGAAGCTGAGCTGCTGTTGTGCATGTATGTAGTTGTAACTGAACTCAGTCCATCATCCTGAGTTTACCTTGGAATGTTTGAGCGGGGTAGTTAGTTTAGGATCTTAGTGAGAACTGTTCTTTCTTTCCGTGTGTATATATTTGTGCATAATAAATTCCAGTACAAATTCTTCAGTGTTTTTCTTGTTAGAAGTTTTTGATGATCCCATGATAACGTATATAACTCGATAACTGGACACTTCTTTAGTTATCTGTCGAAGCTCCAACTCTCCCTGGATGAACCATGTTGGTCTTACTGTCTATGTTACTGTTTGTCGTACTGTGTTCTTGCGAGAGCAACTCCAGGTCCAGGTGGGTTTCCTTTAGGATACAGGTTGGAGAAGGTGTAGTTTGCATCGAAGAGTCGCTAATACTATTTCATTGGAACTGTGAAAATGTGGCAAAAAAGAAGTCCTTGCTATTGATTGAATGTTCGTGGTGATCGTGGATTCTTATTTATTGACCTTTGAAACTGTCTGGGTTTAATATCACTACGGCAAATATTAACGTTCCCTGATGAGATGCACCAAAGAATGCATTCATCTCCTCCAGCACATTGCACCAAAAGAAAATTTTACATTTTCGCATAGAAAATTCCATATCGAGTACAGTGTAATGGTTTATATCTTTACAACTAAATTGCTCGCCTAGTAGCCTTGCGCCAATAATACAAGAAGAATTTTACACTTCTCCATGGATGAAGGCCAATCCAGTACTTTCTGGAAGAAATGTGGCAGAATGGCACAGTGCATCTCTTTCACGAGAAAATCACGAATCACATGAAGCAACCCACAATGTAATTCGGACATGGATGCTTTTTGTCGTACTAGTTGTGTGATGCCATCTGGGTTAATTTATATCGGAGATAAGATCTGATGAAAGGATCAAGGTCTCCATCCATAACAGCAGTTATGTCGGACGTTTCATGCCCGGTTCTTAAATCTTTAACGAGCTTGTACGGGTGGAAGACATAGTTCCGAATTTGTTGTCCCCACTCTGCCTTGACTCCATCTCCTCTGATCTGTTTGATCTCAGACGCCCTTTGCTCCTCAGCTACAATGAGAAGCTTGGCTTTCAATCGGATCATCGCCCTGACCTTATTGGCTGCCTGAGACCTCTCCTCTGAAGCAAGCAAGAAACAACAGACTTGAGAAAATGAAATATTCAAGCTCTCATGATAGGAAGAAAATCCGGTCAAAAATCAGCCAGACTGCTTTAGAACTTTCCGACATCTCATTCCGCAATGATGAGAAATGGAACGACCAAGACCAATCTAATTCATAAAGCTTCCACTTTTACCAGTGTCAACACTCAGTAATGCTAGATAAAAGGTCGAAAAGAGCGCTGGGAAGCGATTAGGCTTAGGTGTTACAAATGGTATTACGGATTAGAACATATGATTCACGATAGGCTCACTGTTGTTGTGTAAGTGATATGCACTTGGTAAGATCTTGATGCTGGGTATCCTCTCTCGTACTGATGAGAAAGAAGAAACTGAGACCAGATAAGTAGTCCAACTTTCTCAGCAGCTTTGAGGAATTAATCCTGGAACGTACTCACAGGAATGTTGGTATTTATTCATGGATTATTCAGCTTGAGAGAGATCCTGATTGCAAGATTCCTGATCTTTGGATATATTTGTGTTTTTAATGTGGATTGAAACGAAAAGTTCACTGATCATAGATTTATTCACATGATATGAGAAAGGAGTAGAGATATTGGAAGCTAACCTGAGCAACGAACAGCAATACCGGTAGGTCTATGAGTAATCCGTACCGCTGTTTCAACCTTATTCACATTCTGGCCTCCTTTACCACCTGCCCGCGTAAAAGTAATTTCTAGATCTTCATCCGGTATTTCAACATTGAGAGACTCTTCAGGAAGAAGAGGCATGATCTCAACACCAGCAAAACTTGTCTGTCGAAAGCCAAGTATTCAACTTCAATCAAGGGAAAATAGACTAAGCAAATCTTGATGTACACAATGCTTTGATTTTGAAACATAAAAATTTAGACAAGGTGGAAAGCAAGTTGACCTGACGAAGACCCTTAGAATTGAATGGAGATTGTCTAACAACACGATGTGTCCCCTTTTCTCCCGAAATATAACCATAAGCATAGCGTCCCTCGAGTTCAACCGTGGCTGACTTGATACCAGCTTCTTCACCTGGTGATCTATCAACCACTCTAGTCTTATACTTCTGTTTTTCTCCCCATCTTATATACATCCTGAGGAGCATATCTGCCCAGTCCTGCACTGCAATTTATCAAAGAATTTTACAAATGGCATGCACCACAGGTACAAAGGAGGAATACATCATTGATCTACCACGGGAATCTCTCAAGTAGGAAATAACTACATGGACATAAATACTTAATAATCACACCTCATGATTTATACCAAGGCTGTAAACAAAAATCATCCAGCATGAGATGAATCTTTTTGCATACTATGCGTGTGAAAAGTGATGAAAAAGACAGCTTCTTTATCAAATAAGTCATCATAGATGCCATCATTGTCGTTATGATCTAGGCCTTAATGGCGATACTTGATACGTAAGGTCAACCATACAAATTTCCTTTTGATCTTACAGAATCCAAAGTGTTCATCCTAGAGAGTTGTGGCATATCCATATCATTTCTTGTAACCTCAATCTCTCTATGCGGGTCAAAGAAGTCTATCCTAGTTGGATACTTTGGAAATAGAATTGGCGAGTAGCTAAGAGACGGTATAACCAGAAACAACAGAAGACACAATCTTCTTGTCCAAAGATCATCCCAAGCCACAATCTTCTCCATGACATATTAAGAAAATGTGTTGAGTTCATATGTTTTGATGATGACATTGATTGAACAAATTGATCTTGAATACAGTTTGTAAGGAAAGGAAGACACAGGCCTTCCCCGTTGGTATCATAATTGAGATAGAAGTATATAAGGCCCACGTCCTCCCCAATTTCCATAAATATATCACAAACATGGAAAGTCATTGTTATGGTGATAATATTGAGTTTTTTATGTATTCTTTATTCAGAATAGCTTATTTATGAACTAACATTATATTGAGCAAAATTCGAATATTTTGTTACAAAATTCGAATATTTTGTTACAAAAATCGATCTTGGATGGTTTTGTAGATATGTAAAGTTTTGGAAGTCTAAGCATGGAAAGAAGATCCGATTGCTCTCCAAACAAAGATGAAGATCCAAGTTTGCTGAGTCCTAGTGTTCAATAAAAAGGAGATCATCATCAGGAAGCAATACAATCCATTGCCTGCACAACCTAGCCATTTTATTACAATCAAAGAACAAAGAGTCAAATTGTCATCCATAAAAATTCAATACAGCTCCACAAGTATCCACAAGCCTAACTTGACTATCCTAAGGTGTTTTGGAACTGGCACACAACAACCACGCAAAGAGAGTTGCTGTTGATTGGCTGGAGAACTAATTGACTGGAGAGCTGATCAAGAAGATTTCGGTGACCGAACTAGAAGAAGACCCAAGCCTTGTTGTGAACAAGGATGCCATTGAAAGGAGTACATTACAGGAGACAAAGGACCAGAGAAATATGAGATGTTACTATAGGGGATTGAAGCTAAGAATATGAGAGTTTTATCAGCGAGGATAGAAACTAGAGATGCTAAAGCTTAATCCGAAATAGAACAGGGTGTACTTAGGGTCGCATTTGGAGGATTGGTACAAGTTCTAATTGGTATTGACTGTATTATCAGGGTGTTGGTGATACAGGGGATCTCTGACATTGATCTGTAGGATTGATGAAGGACAGGGAGAACGATGTGTACTAACAAAGGCGATCATTGTGCAGAGTTCTCAAAAATCCCATTAGGTACTGGATGTAAATCTCATCTATAGTTTTGGCAAGAGATGAACCAATATAAACACAACGTCAACTCTCTCTTTACTGCTTTCATACTTGATCGATCAATAAACAAGCAAACAAAACAGATGGTGACTAACAAACAAGCAAACAGGTTGAACAAAACCCAAACCTTTCTCGTCAAAAAAGTGAAAAAGAGTTAAAAAATCCTTTGATACTCCAAAATTTTGACAAGAGACAAATCAGTATAAATATTATGTCCACTCTTTCTTTACTGCTTTCATACTTGATCGATCAACAACAAACAAACAAAACAGTTGGTGACTAATAAACAAACAAACAGGTTGAACGAACCCAGGCCTTCCTAAAGACCCGGACCTTCCTCATCAAAAAAAGTGAAAAAGAGTTCGAAAATCCTTTGATACTCAATTCACACCCTCCCCCCCCAACCCCCCTTGAGTATCCTCTATAATCTAACAAAACAGATCAAAGTAGATGCAATGAACTTGATGCTCTTACAATGCCAACAATTTAGGACAACTGTTAACTATAAACTAAATACCGCACTTATCATGATACCTGTGCATCAGTTCCCCCAGCACCAGCTGTAATGGAGATAATAGCACCCTCCTTATCGTATTGGCCAGAAAGAAGCTGAGTCAACTCGAAACGATCCAAAGCTTTGTTTAATTCTTTGATTATGCCAGAAGCCTCCTTAAGAAGTCCCGTGTCAATGGAGTCCATCTCTTCCGTAATCTTGACAATTGTTTCAGCTTCCTCGATCTGATCATGAGCATTTAAAAGTTGTTCACAAAGAGTAAATCGTCATTCAAGCTTATGCCTTCACCACATGACCTGTGCAAAGAGCAGTTTTGATATTTTGAGATTCTAGAAGAAAGCATGAACCTGAGCTTGAAACTCTTCCAGAGTCTTTATCTTATCTTTGATGTCAGTCAAGGCTTGAAGTGTTTCCTGAGCCTTAGCACGTTCATCCCATAGAGCAGTATCGGCTGCCTTTGACTCCAAGGCTACAAGGTCATCTTCTAATTGCCGCATCCCTGAAGATAATCTTATCTCCTCAACGCGCTTCATGGTACCCTCTACATCCTTCCTTAAAGCATAAAAATCTGAAAAAGAAACACACTAAAGCTACTCCAAGAAACTTGTATAGTAGTGCATTATCATGCTGTAAAGGTTGTAAAACAAGCAGGAGTATATACAAGGACAGCTGCTTGCAAGTTAGATATACATAGTTCACATGCAAAGGCACACCATCACAAGCATGTTTTCAAGCTGCCATTCACTAAGTGAACCAGCTGAACTTATGCTATCATGAATGTACATAAAATGTGGTGCACAAACTGACTGAGTTTCTACTTTGCCAACAAGTTTGAACCAAATGCCTCCGACAAAGATTCCACGTCAAAACATGGTTTGCAGATGGCATGATCTGTGATTCACTGACAGGGTAATGAAACATTTATCACACTTCCAACCACTGCTTCAATCTAGGCGATAATCCGGATGATTAAGATAGTACTCAGCTGATTCTAATATACCGATTTGGCAAATTTTACAGACCACCAAAGACACTATTAACCAATAAGTGAATTGGTAACTTCTGACTTCTAAGTCGTACAAAGATGACTCATTGGCTACAATAAGTGCAGGAAAATCAGGGGTGATCTATAATGACTTCTATAGTTCTATCTCACCAGGGATTAGGAAACCAAGCTTCAACAATCTAGCAGCCAAACTTAGTAATGCTTGCATGTTTCCAATGAAAACAAGATTACAATCTAGCAGCAAGACACCAAATCAAGAAATGAGGAATGTAGAACTCTAAGAGATAACAACAACTAGCTTGCTTCAAACTCATAAATTATGCAGAAGCCGCCAAAGTACTAGAAAAGCAGACCTGTCATTGCCCATTCACTTGTTTCTGTGCTAACCTCCACACTCAGTTGGTTCCCTGAACTTGCAGATTGAACTGCACCCAAAAAAAAAAAAAAAAAAGAGCCATGTGTGTCGATGAGCTGACAAAATTCTTCCATGATACACCAATCACTCAAATCTAAGAGACATTCACAAGTCAAAAGGTCAGATCATCAAGCAAAGAAAATGTAAGCTGCTCAGGCCACCAAAAGTAGCTTACTAAGCAACAAAAACCAAATATAAGAATTGTCGAGGAACCACTTCTATCAAAAGTCAAAACTCATAGTACATGAACTTTAAGATATGGAATTATTCAACCAAAATCTGGAATTTTTTAGGTGATCAACAAATGTTCTTCCTTTCATACCACGTCCATAAATGTCCTTCTTGAACATGGCACGTAAACAATACACCATCCCATCTCACACTAAGTGCAAGGGAGGGGTCACAGAGTTTGATTCAGTCTGGCTTCAAAACCTGTACCAAATTCTCAACCGTACGGTAGAAGCTCAACTGTCAATACTTATATTGAAGCATCGAACACAGAAAAGGTACGATAACCTGACATCTAGTCCGTTGTATTCAATTCAATACATAAAGACACTTTTGGATTGGCTTACAACAATAAGCCACAAGCTACTATAACCCATTGCTGTTTCCCGATGCTCTGTGTCGAACCCCTGAACATATGGTTAGGAGGGAGGGCGGCCGCTACAATAACCAAACATCCCTTACCTAATCAAAATAAGCATTGTACAAAGACAGCTTATAACCACTTAAGCTAGAAACCAGTTTAAAACCGACACATAGGCTTAGCCGTCAACTCCACAAGAAACTCAACTCGGCCTTGCCGGAAACCCAAGAACACTATTTGGGATTCCATGAAATTCCCAAAAACCCACAAAGCTGAAGCATTAAAAATTTGAAGGGCGAAGCACAAAGCGATGCTAAAATCAAGAGAGATGGAGTGACTGACCAGGTGACGAAGGGAACCGAGACGAAGTCGAGAGAGTCACGGAATAGAAAAGTGATCGATGGAAGAGGAAAGAGGGTCTTTGAGAAGATGGATGACATGGGAATTGTGGGTGTGTCGGCGCCAGAGACCTGGCCGGAAATGGCGCCGGCGATCGGAGTTGGAGAGTGGCGTCCATGGGCGGAGACTGAGAGGAGGATAAGGTGCGATTGTGCGAATTTCATAGAGTACGAGACAGTGATAAAACGTTGTGATTATTCATTCATACATGCAACAATAATCACTCATATTTTTGTACAATGACGCATATGGATATGTACTTTTTCTTTGAAAAAAGGTAAAGTTATATTAACTAAGAAGAAAAAATTAAAAAAAAAAATCTGATTGGGTTCTTGTGGATATCTATACAAGATATTAATGAAATTCCAAACTCTATGATCCAACTCCAAGCTATAAGAGCTCATTCAAACCATTCCACAAGCTCTTTAACCCACATTATACAATTCGAAAAACAAGCAGGTATGCACATTACAAACCAAACATGAATTACAACTCAGGCCGCATATTGACATCAAAACATACATAAAACAACCTCAGCTCATGCTGGTCGCCATGATCTCGGAAGCTGAAGACGAAGCATTGCAGTCCTCTAGGCTAGACCACAAACTTCTACTGGCATCCTTCTCTCCCCTTTGAAGATCAGCATATTCCTGGTCATCCATAAAAGGTAAAACATAGACACAAGGACAGCCTTCCTGAATTTGGCTTTTCCAGATTTACCTTTTGTCATCTTGCACAACCATAACACCATATCATGCCAGGAACTAGGAACATTACACAGGTGCAGCCTCCTTAACATAGCTTTCCAAACTTCCTTAGCATACCTACAATCCATAAAAACATGATTACTTGTCTTCACGCCTTGGTTACATATTAAACATGCATCATCATTTAGTAATCCCCATCTAGACAATCTTTCCCTTGTTATCAATCTATCATGAATCATCGGTCATACATGAAATCCATGCCTAGGTTAGACCTCTTTGTTCCATGTCATTCTATGCCACTGAATCCTCGGCTCCTGCGGCAATAACTGACAATAGATCAATTGGATGACACATGCAGTACTACTACACCCATCCTGCCGCTGATAACTTAGACCCACTTCTATCGGTCTATCCCTTACTTTGAGTAGGTTCCTCCATATCCATGAGTTGGTCACAGTGGCATTGACCTGCCATATAGTGTTCTCCTTTATGTAATAGGCGTGAATCCACTTCACCCATAAGCTATTCTTCATAGTAGCCAAATGCCAAATGTGTTTACCCAGAATTGCAACATTTCAGAGTGACAATCTCTTGATCCCTAGTCCTCTAACATATTTAGACATACAAACTCTTTCCCAAGCAATATTATCTCTTTTACTACTTGTCTTTCCTTCTCATAAAAAAGCCCTACATGCAGTTTCTATGTCATCAATAACCCCTTTAAGAAATATGAAGATCTGCGCCCAATACTCAACAATACTTTGAAGTGTGTCACAAATCAGCTGCTTCCTCCCTGCATATGAAAGTTTTTTGGAGGACCAACACTCTATTCTTGTCATGATTCTTCACACCAAATGTAACGTCCTCAGCCAATCCTCGCTATCGAATCGTTACCTAAAATCGCTTTTCAGGCTCAAAATTGACCCCATAAACCAACGTTAGTTCTTTCAATGTGCTTTATCCTCACTCGCACACATCTTGGGAAAAATTTCGAGGATGTCACTCATCCCAGTACTACTCTACGTCAAGCATGTTTAATTGCGGAGTTCTAAAGTGATGGGCTATCAAAAAGGAAGGTGCAACTTATTTTTCGGTAGCTCATCACTTTACAACTCCTCAGTCAAGCGTGCTTGACGTGAAATAGTACTGGGATGGGTAATTACCTGGGAAGTTTTCCCAAGATGTGTGCGAGAGAGGATAAAACACACCGAAAGGAGTAGCGTTGGTCTGTGGGGTCATTTTTGAGCCTGAAAAACAATTTTACATAACGATCCAGTAGCGAGGATTGGCTGAGGGCATTGCGCCAAAGGTTGGAACTGGTTTTTAGATGTTATGCTATCAGAGAGAGGTACTCCTAAATACCTTACCGGCAAGACATCATGTTTACGTCCAAGGCATTCAACAATCATTACTACTTGAGTTTCAGTCACTCCTCCCATGTAGATCTGACTCTTCAAAGGATTAGCTCTTAGGTCACTTACTGCTTCAAACTCATTCAAGCACTGTTTAATGAGCTGCACTAATTCAACACTTGCTTTGAAAAAAATCATGAGATCATCAGCAAAAACATAGATCCATAATATTCGATTTTCGACACTTAGGATGGTACCTATAGGTTTTATTTGCAGCCATCTTCTTGAAAATTCTATTAAGGTACTCCATTGCTATTACAAAGAGGTAAGGAGAGATGAGATCTCATTGTCGAATACCACTTTCACCTCTAAAATACCCATATGTATAGTCATTTATACATAAGGAGTAAGAGGGGTTAATAACACACATCATTACATTCTCAATGAACTTAGCTGGGAAACCTAGCTCCTTTATCACCTGTTGCAGGAAATTCCAATCAAGGGTATCATAAGCATTCTGGATGTCTATTTTAATTAAGCATCGTGGGCTAATATACTTTCTGGAATACCCTTAAATGAGCTCATGACATAATATGATATTTTCTATGATGTTCCTCCCAACTACAAAGGCTGATTGTGCTTCATCTATAATAAACATCATCACCTCCTTCAGGCTATTAGTGAGCACTTTTGTCATGATTTTATACATTCAATTACAATTCGCTATAGTCCTTTATTCAGCCGGTGTTGAGGCTTTTTGATTTTTGGGAATAAGATGTAAAGCAGTAGAGTTAATCTGAGTAGAATCTACCTCTACTAAAGCATTCTTGTACTGCCAAAATAATCTTATCCCTAGTGATGTGCCGTGTTTTCCTAAAGAAACAAGAGTTATAGCCATCTGTTCCTGAAGCTTTGTCTTCTGAGATTGACCACAAAGTTGCCTTCACCTCTTCTGCAGTCACAAGTTTCATTAGGCCAGCTGCTTGTTCTTTTGTTAACTGAGGTCCCATCTTAATGATGTCAGGGTCTATACATTACGTCTCAATAGATCTGCCTGAAACATGGCAAAAGAACTTCTGCATTTCTCGTGCTATGAGATCGTCTTGATCCAGCTTCACACCTTGTTCATCATATAAACTAGTGATAATTGATCGAGCCCTCTTTGCTGCACAAACTGCGTGAAAGTACTTTGTGTTTGCATCCCCTTCTGCACTCCAAGTCACTTTACTTTGCTGTTTTAGATTAATGTACTCACATGTAAGAAGAGCCTTCATCTTAGATACCAGTTTTTTCTCTTGTATACATAAAGCAACAATCATGTTTTATTGCATGAGGCCTTGCAATGTCTCCAACTCTATTATGCACTTCATTACTCTCCCATGGATATCTCCATAATAAAGCTTATGTAAGGATCTCAAGTCCTTTTTCAACAACTATAGCTTCTTTGAGATCTTATACATGGCATATCCTATGATTTTCATGTTCCAGGTCCTTTTAATTATGCTATCAAAATCAGTATGCAAACTCCACATATTCGCAAATCTGAAGAAACCAGTACTGGTCGCTGGTCTGTGCTCATATATGGTTATTACACATGGTTAATGATAAGAAATTCCAGCTTGAAGAATTACAGCTTTCGTATTCTGGAATTTGACAAACCACAGTCCATTGGCCATAGCTCGATCCAACTTACATTGAGTCCACGACTCAATATCCTGCTTATTGTACCAAGTGAAAAACACCCCCTTCATTATGAGATCCCCCAAACCCAATGATTGTATACAATCCTTCATAGCGACGTAATCCCTTTTCCTATTGAGATACAGATAGACATTAAAATCACCAATGACCAACCAAGGTCTATCCAGATGCACCCCAAAATTCAACATATTCTCCCAAAACTGAGCACGTGGCCTTGGGGTATTCCTTCCATAAACAAAAGAAACATGAGCTACAAACTCCCCATGCATAGCTTTGATCTCAGTATGCATTATCTGGTTTGAACCAGATATATAAGTAACATCTACCATAGCAGGATTCCACAATACCCATATTCGACCCAATTCAGCATAATGGTAATTATTGATAAACCTTCAAGTCATGCCAACACAAGCTCTAACTACTTTAGAGAAGCTACTAGCTTTAACTCTAGTCTCTAATAACCCTAGGACTTGAATCTTATTAATAGCAAGAATGTAACGTCATGAATTTTCATTACTTATTAATGATACATATGACATCGCTACCACAGGGCCCAACGCCTTAACTAGGCAAAAACTATACATCCCGGTTTAGTCATAAAAATTAAGCTAAGTTCATTTTATACATTATTAGCTTAGAAACTTTTGATACACTTAAAAACAACTGGCCTATCTTCCTATTATTCAAAGCAGGGCATTTCCCCTTACCAAGGGTTACATAAGCTGAGAAGAAGATAAGAAAAGAAAAGGGAAATGACCACTTGGATCCTTTATTCGAGCACTCTGGAACTATCATGTCGATCTGGCATTCACAATTATCAACACAAGCATACCACTGATTCATCCTAATCACATAAGTACAATTATCACCATGTAATAACGCTCGAAACCATATGTCAGTTGACACTCCGGACAACATCAACACCATTTACTACTGTCATATCCTTTCTGGTATAACAGTCAAGACCTTTATATCAAACAAATTGAGACAATGATATTGTGACACGACAGATCCCCAGTCCAAGTCTTGCACACTACTGTACTCAGCAGTTCACTTAAAACTCTGTTACACTTACCAACATATCAATCACATAGAGACGACAGATAATGCATATCCTCAATGTTATAATTGTGTTCTTGGCTTATTCAATTTCATAAGTAAATACTTTTCAACTTTAGCAAAAAAAGACATCCGTAATAGTGGATCAGATAAATCAGAACCCAGGGTCTCCTGCAATGAGATACCTTCATACCAAAACAACCTCACAGGGTCGATGAAAGAATATCATCACCAAGTCACTGTATAACACAAACGGTAGACATAACTCTCTTTGTGTTTTATACCACGGAGTTATCTCACCAATTATGGATTTATACTCCTTTCATGAATTCACCCTCATTATGTCAGCAAATAAGGCATAACACACATTATACATCATCTTATCACGGCACACAACAAGCTATTAAGCTTATATGGCTCATGATTATCTTTTGTTTTTTTAAATGTCTTTCCTCTTCTCTTTGTTACAGGAGAAAAACTTGGAGGAAAACTATGATCTAAGATTTGATACTAGATGTAACTTATGTATGAAAGGTATTCTAATCTTAGAAATAGATGTAAATTCCACGGCGAGGGCAGTCTTCAGGACAAGCCTTGTTAAGGTCGGTGAAGTCGATACGCATTCTCCACTTCCTGTTGGCTTTCTTTGCCATCACCACATTAGCTAGTCAATTTGGATAATCTACTTCTTGAACCAAATTGGCACTACTGGGTTTCTTTATTTCTTCAACTATGGCTTGGTTTCTTTCAGAAGCAAAGTGTCTCTTCTTTTGCTTAACAAATTTCACATCTGGATCAACAAAGAGTCGATGTTCTATTACTTTGGGATCTATACCAGGCATATCTGAGGTTTGCCAAGTGAAGACGTCAGAGTTCTTTCTCAGAAAGGTGATCAACTCAGACCGAGTTGGCTCTTCGAGTTATGCCCCAATTTTAACACACTTTGAATTGTCCCTGGGCTGCAGAGGTATGACTACCAACTCCTCTACTGCTCTGGACCCTTCTTGTCTCCTCTTGGGTCGAGTTGCAACTGCATAGTTTCTCTAAGGATACGTCCGAGCTGGTTTTCCTTCCAAGTTGGCAAGTAACACTAGTTGGCGGGATTCCTTCTGGTCTCTCTTGACCTTTCCTTCTCGATAAGGATTTGGGAACTTAATCATCATGTATCCTGGGGCGATTATCATCTTCAAGTCGATGATAGAAGGTCGACCTAGAATTCCATAGTATGCGTATGGGAGATCTACAATAGTGAGGTCGGCCATCCGAGTTCTTATCTTCCTTGTAGTCTTATCCCCAACTATCAAGGGGAGAGTGATGTGACCTTTAGGTAGTATCGAACTTCCTGTGAAGCCGATAAGAGATACTTTGCATGACTTTAAGTCTCTCTTAGTTAGGCCCATTCTCTTGATTGTATTGAAATAGATGATATCGGCCAATGATCCTGTGTCGACTAGTATCTTTTTCACATCAAAGTCTCCGATGTGGAGAGTTACACTCAATGGATTTGCATGTGGAAAGGCAACAACTTCATTATCTTGAGGTCCAAAACTACAATGTGCATCGGTTGAGTTTATGTCATAGGTCTTCAAGGTTGTTCTTTGGGAGTTGTCTTGGGTGAAGCCTGCCTGTAGTCGATCGGTTCTTTGGACATTCTTTCTCCTAAGTGCCGATCGGTTCTTTGGACATTCTTTCTCCTAAGTGCCGGGTTGAAAGTCGGAAGGATATAGTTCAGTGATAATCACCTTCTTATTGTTTCTTCCATTGCCTTCTACGTCTCCCTCTTGAAACTTTCGAACAAAGATAAGATTTCGGGGGAACTTATTCCTGTTTGACATTTTTGATCTGATTATGAACTCGTGGGTCGCTGTGAGTTGTGCTTCGACTCCCCGACATGGGAGGTCCCTCGTGTTCTGAGCTTTGGGGATCATTCTCCCCATGTTTATTATTGGCCTAACCTCGAGCCTTTTGTGTCATTGGACCAGAAGGCACCTACCTGACGCGACAAACTATTTGTACCAAAAACAGTTACAAGATTGTTCGATTGTAAACAATAGGTTTAGATGATGATGACGGGATCGTCTGTCAATGACTTAGACAAACAGAAAAAAAACAACTTTGTATTTGAAAGTCTCAGAATTAACCTAGAGGGGGAGGGGGGTGAATAGGTTATCTCAAAAATTCTCCAGACAGTGTAGTGAAGCTACGGGCTAGTCTGTATTGTTTGAGTCTGCTGCAGTAATGCGGAAGTTCTGGAGTTAAGACTTTAGTTTTGTGAAGCTTGTCTCTTTGGATTTAAAGTTCTTCACTAACAGTTATAGGAGTGATAATCAGTGCGGAAAACTAAATGACACAAGATTTTACACTGGTTTAAACATCTGCTACCAACAAGTAACAAAAGCTTAGTCCAGTCTTCCCTTCGTCATGACCAGCGTAATCAAGCCAAGAGGAGGATCGCTATCTTCTTATTTATGGCTTACAAGAAAAACCTCTTTACAACAAGATCTTACTTACTAAAGGATGAAGAACATAGACCTTGCAGTGTTTTGCTGCAGTTGTTGTTCTTCACTTGCAGACTAGTGAACCTTCTTCGTAAATCCTGAATCTTCGATTCACCTCACGCACAGCGAGTCTTCAAGGCTTTTCTTCTTTTTGAAAGCTCTCAAATGATGTTCAACTTTTCTCAGACTCGTCTACCTTGTCCTCTGTGCTGTGAGTCCCCTTTTATAGGCTCAAAGAACCAGAACTCGTGACTGTACTATCTGATAGTGACAGCTTTGTCCTCTACTGCAGTAAACTTACTTGGCTTCACCTTTTCTGATCCAGTACACATCACCTTTGCCTCAGCTTCTCGTTTTTTATCCCTTCCTTGTTCCTTTCCATTCCAATGAAACTCATACTGTACCCAACCTCATGCACCAGGTCTGCTGCACACCTCTGTTGCATAGCCTCTGCTGCACTGCCTTTGCTATATAGCCTTTGCTGCAGCCCTACTGTCAGCCTCTGCTGCACCTCGGCTGCATGAGCTCTGCACAATCTTCATATTCAGTCTTTCTGTAACTTCACTTACACCAAGTACTGCAGCCAGTCCGCTGCAACTCAGCTCCTACTTAATAGCTTTCAGACCTCATCTGCTCAGCGTGCTAGTGTAGCTTCGTTTGTACCCAACACTGCACTCAGTCTTCTGTAATTCAGCTTGCATACTTGCACCGTAATATGGCTCACTTCTCTTTGCTGCAGGAGTTGGCTTAGAACACAGGAAGGATCCTAGATCATGAGAACACTGGGACCTTTTGTTGTTGTATGTGATTGATCTTTTGCATGTAAATTTTAGTCCCTCTAGTAGTCTGCACCACTCTACTGCATTTCTGTGTCCTGCTGCTCTGCTGTACCCAGCTGTACTCTGCTGCATCTAGGGTCCTAGTTTGCAACTACTTGACTAACTATTATATCATAAGCATCTAATACATATATAATTTCTTCCTAAATTTTGTTCATCAATTTCTATACAAGTGGAGGGATTGTACATTCCTAAAAATCTCTCCCTAAATTGATGCAAACAAAAGTCCTAAGAAATTCTAACAGCAAGAACACCTGTACATCCATTGCTAAGTGAAATTTTTTTTACAGGAGGTAGAGGAGTTATATTTTATCCTAAGGATCAATCCTTCCGTCCTCTCTTGGAAGGATAGTCCTGCTGCAGAACCTTAGGCCGTTTGTGTCTTTGCTTCTTCCTTTGTTGTTCTGCTGCTTTGCTGCTTGACCCTTCTGCTGTAGACCTTGGAGGTGCCTCCTCCTGAGGCCTTGGCTCGTCTGCAGGTCTGCTGGTAGGCCTCCTTGTTGCTGGTCTCTCAGACTTCTCCCCCCTTTTGTTTGCATTAAAGCTCTGGGTGAGGTCTTTGACAGCTTCCTTTAACCCTGTTAATTCTGAGGCCATGCTTGTCTGTGCAACGGTGGATCTTTTGATGGTTGCATCCACCATGGATTCCAGGATAGTGAGTCGCTTGTCATTGTTGAGAATATGTGTTTGCAGCTGACTTTGCGTCTCCTGAATGGTTGTCTGCAGCTTTCTGAATCTAACAGCCTGTGTGTTGTCTTTATATAGTGTTGTAGACTAATGCTGGTTGCCTTTTGTGCTTGTTTGGTCAATGCCTTTGAGAGACCTTCAAGCAGTTCTTGGAAGGTATCAAAATTTTCTGCCATCCTGTTTCTCTCATTTGCAAGGTCTTCTGCAAGAGGATGGAGGACATCTGCAAAGTCATGTATGGCATCTTTGGTCCATTGCTTGACTTCGTAGAGATTCTAGTCTAGTTGATTGAGCTTCTCATCAATGCTGGATGGGGGGACTTCTGATGTTGTTCTAGTCTGCTTCCTCCTGATTGCAGACCTGGTTCTTGTTGACACCAGAGTTTCGGTGTGTTGTGGTAGCTTAGCTTCTTCCATTCCCAATTTAAGACTCCGGATTGCCGTTTGATGAGCATTCTGTTTGCTTTTCAACCTCAGGAATTTGCGTTTCTTCCATGTCTTGCACCAGTTGTGCAAGTGAAGGTTGAAGGGGTTGCTCAACTGCATGTATTGGCTCGTCTATAGGAATAGTTGCAGTTGGCTCAGCTGTACTCAGCTGCTCGTCTGCAAATGCTCTCTCTGCTGCAGGGCCCAAACTCGTCTGCTCGTCTACAGCTGCTGGAGTGGTCTGCTCCTTTTCTGCAATGCCTCGACTGCAGTAGATGGGGCAGTCTGTAACTCTCGTCCGCATGTGTCTCAGAAGTGAGGTCTTCTACCTCTACTGCAGTTGTTTCCTCTGCTGCAGTTGTTTCAACTGCATCGTTCTGTATTGGGGTGGATTTTTGCATTGGCTGAGGGACTCCTTCCTGGCTACTTCGTCAATGAACTCCTCGTCAATATGACTGTCTCCCCCTTGATCTTCATTACCACCATCATCATCACCTCCTGGACATGGTGGTCCGCCTACTTCTGGTCTGGAGAGGTACTCCTGGATTTCAAGGGTCACAGCTCGAACATGTTTGTGAATTATTCTTTTGAACTTCAGCCTTACCTCTTCAGAGTGAATGACCTCAACTTGATGCAGTTGAGCTTGTCTGTGCCTTCTAGTCTTCATGATGGAGTCCTTCCACTCAACGGTTCCACTAAAAAGAATATACAACTCATCTAGCCTTTTCTTTTTCTGAGCTGCTTGTTATTGTAGAAGCACCATTTGTTCAATCTCACCTTCAATCATGCCAGTGATGTCTCCAATTACGGTTTTGGTTCTATCGGGATTAACCGTGACGAGTTGTCTTGGTCCAGATAGGATCAATCTACTGCTCCTTGTTGTTTTTCTTCTCTTGGGAAGTTCAGCTGCAAGCCTTGTTGTCATGGGAGCAGTCCTCTTTTGCAACCTAGTCTACAGAGCAGTCGGCTGCAGCATGGTCTGATGAGCAGTCTTTTGCAGTGTTGCCTCCTTGTGAGCTTGCTCTGCATCGGTTTGGAGTGCTTCATCTATCTTCCTCCATTCTTTTGCTACTTTCTTTTCTGCTGTGAAAGGGACTTCCGGTATGCTGTGTTTGGCATGTCTTTTCCTTCTAAGGGGAACTTTATTCTGCTCTGCCAACTCTTATAGCATGACCTCCTTTTGAGGTTTTCTGAGAAGGACATCGGTTTTGGTTCTGTGCTCTGCCAACTCTTACAGCATGTCCTCGATAATTTTGAGTGCATACTCAAATTTCTTTCTTTGTTCTGGAGTTTCTTCCGCTTGTTCCTCCGCTGTCTAGACTTCTTCGGTCGTCCGCACTTGCACAATCTCCGGTTCATTATCATCATCGGCATATAGAATAAGAGATATGTCAGTGTAGGAAACTAGAGCTTTTGTTGAAGGTTGATATGCTGCGGCTGTTGTAGCTGGCTCGTCTGCTGTTGCTTTTACAATACTCAGTACTGATGATGAGAGTTTTTACAGTAGACTCCTCAGTTCTTATAGTAGATTCACTCTGGTTGTGAAGTAATTTCTTGGTTTCTTCAAAATGATTTCTTGGTGCAGTAGACTCCTTTTTGTGTCTTCACAACGAGCTACTAGAGCTCTTCGTCTATTTTAGCTCTTGGTATCCACAGAAGAAAATCTGCACGTTCTGCTCATCTGCTCTAGCTCTTAGTATCTGCCCATCTGCACGTCCGCTTATTTGCTCATCTGCTTCATTTCTCAGCATCTATCATTAGTGAAGTTTCCTAAGACAGAATTGACTTTTATAAAGTCCTCTGCTTGCTGGATGTGGACTCCTCCTTTGCAACATGCTGCTCGTCGTCAAACAGAACTTGTATCAACCTGCTTGTATTTGCTTGCAGCAGAGCAGTCCACTGCTTGACCTTCTATGTTGCAGGCTTGGAAAATGTTTTCTCCTTTGCCTTGACTAGGGTCATCTTCAGAAGCTTATTTGAGACCATTGATGTGGTCTTCATTTTCATTCTTTTCTTGGAAAATGCAACAGGCTGCTTGTCGATCTTCTTCACATTAATCTGCTTTGATGTGGTGCATAGCCTTCCTTTATGCTGAGGACTCTGTTATAGAACAGTTGTCTGAATTCTATCGTCCTGATCACTTGGTACATTGTTGACTTGATTAGAGGCTATGATCTGCCATATTCTTCTATCATCTATACGTCTACATATTCCTTTGTTATCTGTTCTATTCTTCATGAACTCTAAGGTAACATTTGAGTCATGCAGTTCTGCCACTTCATAGGATTTAGGTGGCAGTGTCTTGGAGGATGTTGGTTTGTTGGCCATTATTTCTCAGAAACTCAACTTTCGCAATGTTCATAAAGTATCAATGGAGAATTTCGAGAGATTGAAAGATCAGAAAAAATTAGGGTTTGCTTTCAGAATGCTTTAGAGAGAGAGTAAACAGATAGTGAGGTGATTTGTGAAACAATTCTCTCTCCTTTTATATTTGCTGTGAAATTATTGTTGTAAACCAAAAAAAATCATTGCACAGTTTCAGTCAATTTATCCGTCCTTTACAAAAATCAAGGAGATAATTATGAAAGTGTTTCTTTCCAAAAATAGAAACAGTAGAGTGACACCTGCCTCTAGTCTGCATGGCTTGTGCAGTAGAGCAGTAGAGGAAAGTCACTCGTCTGCATTACTTGAGAAACACATAGTGCTTTTTAGGTAGTCTGCTCGTCTGCATCTACACATGCAGTAGAGCAGTGCAACAAAATTACTCGTCTACACTCTTTGAAAAATATTAACCCCCCAAAAAAAATCCTGCTCGTCTGCATATACACCTGCAGTAGAGCAGTAGAGTCGTATACATGGCCATTTTATTCATTTAAATTTATCATGTCCAGCTCTCCTCTCAACATGATAAATTTATTTTCATCTAAAGGATTTGTAAAAATGTCTGCAATATGTTTTTCTATTGGAATGTATTCCAATTTTATGTGACCTTTCTGCACATGATCCCTGATAAAGTGATATCTGACATCAATATGTTTGGTCCTCGAACGAAAAATAGGATTTTCAGAAATAGTCATTGCAAACGTATTGTCACAAAATATGTTTGTTTTCGAAAACTTAAGTTCATAGTCTGCTAACTGAGACCTCATCCAAAGTACCTGTGCAACACAGCTTCCTACAGCTATGCATTCTGCTTCTGCAGTAGAGGTTGATACAGTGGTCTATTTCTTACTGAACCAAGAAATCAGCACCTAAAAATTGATATGTACAACTTGTGCTTTTCATGTCAACCCAGCAACCTACAAATTCTGGATCTGAATAACTAGTTAGTGCGAAATCTGAGTCCTTTGGATACCATATACCCAGGTTAGGAGTTCCTTTGAGATATCTCAGGATTCTTTAAACTGCAGTATAGTGGGACTCCTTGGGATCAAATTGATACCTGGCACAAACACAGACTAAGTACTGGTTGTCTGGCTTACTTGTAGTAAGGTAAAGTAAAGATCTTATTATACCTCTATATAATGTTTGATTTATACTTTTACCCTTTTCGTCTTTGTCAATTTTAGCAGTAGAGTTCATGGGGGTTTTCATTTAAGTTGAGTTTTCTAGGCCAAACTTTTAATTATGTTTGTTAAGTATTTTGATTGATTTATAAGTATTCCTTTACTTAGTTGTTTCACTTGCAGACCTAGAAAATATTTTAGTTCACCCATGAGACTTATTTAGAATTTGGATTTTATTAGTGCAGCAAACGTTTCGCATAGTTTGTTATTAGTGCAATCAAATATGATGTCATCTACGTATATTTGTACTAATAGTGTGTGCTCCTTATGTTTCTTAAGAAACAGTGTGGTATCTACCTTTCCTCTTTGAAAGCCATTATCAGAAAGAAAGGTAGAAAGAGTTTCATACCACGCTCTCGGAGCTTGTTTCAGTCCATAAAAGGCTTTGTCTAACATGTAGACATAATTTAGACGTTCAAAGTCTTCGAATCCAGGAGGCTGTTCAACATAAACTTCCTCCTGTAGCTTTCCATTGAGAAAAGCGCTTTTGACATCCATCTGAAAGACTTTGAAGTCTTCATGTGCGGCATATACCAGGAATATTCTTATGGCTTCTAATCTTGCAACTGGGGCATAGGTTTCATCAAAGTCGATCCCTTCTTCTTGAGAGTACCCTTTAACCACTAATCTAGCCTTGTTTCTGATGATCAGATTTATTCCTGAAGACCCACTTGCAGCCAATAACTGGATAGTTCTTTGGTCTTGACACAAGATACCATACTTGATTTCTTTTGAACTCATTTAGTTCTTCTTGCATGGCATCCATCCAGTTAGGATCACCGAGAGCTTGATTAATTGTTTTAGGCTCCATTTCTGAAATGAAGCAAGCAGACAGGCATTCCTTTGTGGTTGCCCTCCTCGTCTGCACTGGGGCATCCTGGTTCCCTATTATGTCTCTCTCAGTATGTGCTTTGATCCATCTGCCTTTGTCCTCATGCTGGTCAAAGGCAATTTCTTCCGATTTTTACTCTGCTACATCTTGTTGTGGGTCTGCTGCATCTTCTTTGCCTTCAGGGACTGTAGACGACTCTGCCTTTATTGTAGGGTCACTTTGCTCATCTGTATCTTGTTCATTATCTATACATGCACATTCCTCATCAAGAGCATCGGCAGTACATATGGATGACTCAGATTCATCAAAAGAAATATGAATTGACTCTTCTACAGTTTGTGTTTCCTTGTTGAATACTCTGAAGGCTTTACTACATATGGGATACCCTAGAAATATTCCTTCACTTGTCTTGGGGTCAAATTTTTCCAAGTGTAGTCTATCATTGTTGTGAACATAACACTTACATCCGAATACATGAAAGTACGTAACGGTTGGTGTCTTTCCTTTCCATATTTCATATAGTGTTTTGCTGTATTGTTTAATAATGAGGCATCTATTTTGCACATAACAAGCAGTGCTTACTGTTTCAGCCCAAAAGCTCTTTGAAAGGTCTGCATCAGAGAGCGTTGTCCTGGCTGCCTCAATGAGGGTTCTGTTTTTCCTTTCTGCAACACCATTTTATTGTGGTGTTCTAGGTGCAGAGAAGTTGTGCTTGATGCCATGATCATCACAGTATTTGTCAACTCCTAATTCATCAAATTCTCTGCCATGATCACTCCTAATTATTACCACATCCAAACTCTTTTCATTTTGCACTTGTCTGAGAAACCTAGTTAGCAGACTAAAAGTTTCACTCTTCTTGTGTAAGAAAATTACCCAAGTATATCTCGAGTAATCGTCTATAATTACTGGTGTATATCTCTTTCTATTCAAGCTCTCTTCTTCTACTGGTCCGAACAGGTCCATGTGCAGTAGTTCAAGAACTCTTGTGTTTGATTCACATGTTTGAAACTTGTCTAGTCTGCTTTCCTTCTTGACAAGGTCTATATAGTTTATCCTTCTTGAACTTAATTTGAGGAAGGCCTCTTACTAAGTTGCATGAGGATAATTTTGCCATTGTTTTGAAGTTTAGATGTGCTAACCTTTTATGCCATAGCCAATTTGTGTCCTCTACATCCTTAGTGTAAAAGTAAGTGACTTGTGCAGACTGTGATGAGTTGAAGTCTACTGCATAGATGTTTCCTGATTTATGACCTATCAGTTTGACTTCTTTGGACTCTTTATCTATGACTCTACACGTGTCATTAGTAAAAGCCACATCGTAGTTCTTATCACACAATTGGCTAATAGAAAGTAAATTATGTTCAACCCCTTTAACATAAGCAACATTCCTAAAAATTAAGGAACCTGTACCAAGGGTTCCATGACCTTTAGTTTTACTTGCTTTGCCGCCACCAAATATTACCAGAGGACCTTCTTCTTTTTTGTAATCCTGTAATATTTTCTTGTTCCTCGTCATGTGCCCTGAGCAACCACTATCCAGATACCATGCATGATCATGTATTTCCTTTTTGCCGTCATCAGACTTGGGCATGAGACACAGTTGAATATTTGAGATCGTTTCTTCTTCATCTGAGTCTGTGTCAATCCAAGTCTTTGCAGCATAGGCTTTTGCCTTTTCCTTCTTGTTGAAGATTCCTTTTAGGTCGTCCTTCTTCTTGTGAGAAGACGAGTCCTATGGCGGTCGTCTGCACTATGTAGCAAAGTGCCCTACTTTGTCATAGTTGTAGCAGACATCTCTAATTGCTTCTTTAGTTTTGCTGCCACTTAGTTTCTTCATATTCTTCTTCTTGAAGAGCTTTCTGAATTTTCTTCCCATGAGTGCTAGCTCTTCAGTCATGCTTTTGTCGCTCGTAGACGAGGTGCTGCAACTCTCCTCGTCTGCCATAGTCTTCAGGATCCTCTACTGAGCTTTGAATGCCAGTGTCTTTTTCTTTTTTCTTTTTTTTTTGCTTCATCTATCTGTTTCTTCTGCTCCACCTCCAGATTGTAGGTGTACAGAACGCCAAAGAGTTAGGCCAATGACATCTTGACAAGGTCTCTCGACTCTCTAATGGCCGTCGTCTTCGCCCCCCAGGCCTCCCAGAGAGATCTCATGAACTTAAGATTTATCTCCTTGTTATCGAAGGTTTTTTCTAAAGTTTTGAGATTATTGATGAGAACATTAAACCTTTCATAAAAGCTTGTAAGGTTCTCATCTGCTCTCATCGAAACCCAGTCGTACTACTGCATAAGGATATCCTTCTTATTTTTGCAAATCTCGTTTGTGCCCTTATTTCTCAGCAGTAGTGCTTCCCATGCTTCCTTCGCTGTGTTGGTGTGCACCATGATCTCGAACATATCGTCGTCCAGAGCCTTGTATATCTGATTCTTGGCTTTTCTGTCTACCAGCATCAGATCCCTGTCGTCTCTCATCCACAGAGACTTAAGCTTATCAACTTCTCTGGTGGCATCCATTGGATCTGGCATTCTTGGAACATAAGGCCCATCTGTGATAATATCATATATTCTTTCATCAATGGAATCCAGATGAGCCAACATTCTAAGTTTCCAATAGTTGAATTTATCGAAGGAGCAGGAAGGTGGCTCTCCACTATTTGGACACTTTTGGTAGCTTTGGAGGAGCCGTGATTGAATCTTCATAATAATAAACTGTTACTAACTTCTTTGCAGACTGATATAAAAAGATGTGACCTTTTCTTTCCAATAACTGTTAAGTTTGGAAAGATAGGCTCTGATACCAATTGAAAGTCCCAGAAATAACCTAGAGGGGGGATGAATAGATTATCTCAAAAATTCTCCAGACAGTGCAGTGAAGCTATGGGGTAGTCTGCACTGCCTGAGTCTGTTGCGGTAATATGTAAGTTTTGCAGTTGAGACTTTAGCTTTGTGAAGCTTGTCTCTTTAGATTTAAAGTTCTTCACTAACAGTTATAGGAGTGATAATCAGTGCGGAAAACTAAATGACACAGGATTTTATACTGGTTCAGACATCTGCTACCAACAAGTAACAGAAGGTTAGTCCAGTCTTCCCTTGGTCATGACCAGCGTAGTCAAGTGAAGAGGAGGTCCACTATCTTTTTGTTTATGTCTTACAACAAAACCCATTTACAACAAGATCTTACTTGCTAAAGGATGAAGAATCTACACCTTGCAGTGCTCTGCTGCAATTGTTGTTCTTCACTTGCAGACTAGTGAACCTTCTTCGTAAATCCTAAATCTTCGATTCAGCTCATGCACAGCGAATCTTTAAGGCTTTTCTTCTTTTTGAAAGCTCTCAAATGATGTTTAACTTTTCTCAAACTCGTCTATCTTGTCCTCTGCGCTGTGAATCCCCTTTTATAGGCTCAAGGAACCAGAACCCATGATTGTACTATCTGATAGTGACAGCTTTGTCCTCTACTGTAGTAGACTGACTTGGCTTCACCTTTTCTGATACAGTACACATCACCTTTCCCTCAGCTTCTCGTTTTTGATCTCTTCCTTGTTCCTTTTCATTCCAGCAAAACTCATACTGTACCCAGCCTCATGCACCAGGTCTGCTGCACATCTCTGCTGCATAGCCTCTGCTGCACTGCCTTTGCTATATAGCCTTTGCTGCAGCTCTACTGTCAGCCTCTGCTGCACCTCGGCTGCATGAGCTCTGCTGCACAATCTTCATATTCAGTCTTTCTGTAACTTCACTTACACCAAGTATTGCAGCCAGTCTGCTGCAACTCAGCTCCCACTCAACACCTTCCAGACCTCATCTGCTCAGCCTGCTAGTGTAACTTCGTCTACACCCAACACTGCACTCAATCTTCTGTAATTCAGTTTGCATACTTGTACTGCAATATGGCTCACTTCTCTTTGCTGCTGGAGCTGGCGTTGAACACAGAAAGGATCCTAGATCATGAAAACACTGGGACCTTTTGCTGTTGTATGCGATTGATCTTTGGCATGCAAATTTTACTCCCTCTAGTAGTCTACACCACTCAGATCGTCCGCACTCTACTGTACTTCTGTGTCCTATTGCTCTGATGTACCCAGCTGCACTCTGCTGTATCTGCGGCCCTAGTCTGTAACTGTTTAACTAACTATTACATCCTAAGCTTCTAATACATACATAATTTCTTCCTAAGTTTTGTTCATCAATTTCTATACAAGTGGAGGGATTGCACATTCCTAACAGTATTGAATATTGTGTTTGTGTTTTTCATCAATTTCTTCCTATGTCTTGAACTCCTTGTATTTATAGGCTTTTTACATGATAGGAAGAGATTACCTTAAAGAGATAACTTTGGAAAATATCTTTTCTAAGATATTTTCCCTATATAATCTTATCTCTATGATTATTTTACTATATCTTTAAAACAACAATTAAAAGTTGTACATAATTATTTTATTGAGTATATAAAATACAGTCTTTAATATGTCCACCCTCTACAGGATATAACTAGGGATTGTCGTTTTATTTCTTTTCTTGATCTTTTTGCCTCTACAGTAATCAACACATGTATCTTGATCACCGAAGTCAAGAGCACGAATGATGTCAGATTTTATCAATGTTAGGAATGTGCAATCCCTCCAGTGTATAGAAATTGATTAACAAAATTTTAGAGTAGGACATGTTCATGGTTAGTGGTTTAGGTTGAGAACTAGGTTAGTGAGTTGCAGTCTAGAAAAGCATGCAACAGACCACAGTTAGAGTGCCAACGTGATTCACCTGGATGCAGACTACTACAGAAGTTTCTGGACAAAGAACTAGGCCAAACATGGACAACAAAAGATCATAAATACTTCAGGATGTAGGATCGAAGCTTCAGGATCAAGTTATATCACCATGCAGTTAACTGGGTGCAGACGGGCTGCATTGCGACAGAGGTGAAACCGCAGCAAACTAAAAGTGCAACAGACTGATTAGTGAATGAGCTAGGATCTGAGTAACGGTCACATCGAAGATTTGTGGATTGATCAGAACTGTACAGTCATGGGTTCTAATTTCCTAAACCTATAAAAGGGGATTGATCAGGCTCAGAGAAGGTTGATGACGATTGTGGGTTTCATTTATAAGCAAAAAAAATTATTAAGTGTTGTGCAATCGTTCTCGAGAACTATGAAGAAAAATTTGAGAAAAGAAGTACACTGGTCCGCATCAAGAACAGCATCTGTAGCAGAGCTTTTTGAAAAGATCTGTGCAACGATTTAGGTTCTAACCTTAGCAAATATTGTACTTGTAAGGGGTTTTCTTGTAAGGCACAAACAAGAAGATAATTCTCGTTGGTTATACCGCATTGGTTACCAAGGGAATACTGGATTAAGTTTTCGTTGATCATTTGACAACGATTATCTGGACCAGTATAAAAACTCCGCGTCCTTACTGTTTTTTATTCAAATATTTAGAACTGTTAGAAAACAATCCAGAACCCTCAAGAGAAAATCTCTCTACACTATTGTCTCTATTGCAGATTCGTTCAGCAAGTCTGCAGAAGGATAAGTGCATACTAGCCAGAAGCAGGTT
>JAOVYX010015021.1:0-59114 GCA_035668315.1 Drosera spatulata | reverse complement strand
CAATTCTTGCATGAGAACCACACATTCGAGCTGGTGAAATTGCCTAAGGACAAGCGCGCGCTAAAGAACCGATGGGTCTATCGCTTGAAGACTGAAGACAAAAGCTCACAATCACGTTATAAGACTCGATTGGTTGTGAAAGGATTCAGTCAAAAGAAAGGTATTGACTTTGATGAAATTTTCTCCCCGATTATTAAAATGTCTTCTATCAGAGTTGTGCTAGGATTAGCAGCTAACATGGATCTCGAGATCGAGCAACTTGATGTGAAGACAGGTTTCCTTCACGGTGACTTAGAGGAGGAGATATACATGGAGCAACCTGAAGGGTTTCAGGTCGAAGGGAAAGAGAACCTCGTTTGCAGGTTGAAGAAGAGCCTGTATGGTTTGAAACAGGCACCTCGACAGTGGTACCGTAAGTTTGAGTCCTTTCTGGTGGACAATGGGTACAAGAAGACGTCATGAGATTCTTACGTCTTCATTCAGAAGTTCGTCGATGGTAGCTTCATTATCCTACTGCTCTATGTTGATGATATGTTGATTGCCGGACAGGATACTAAAAAGATCGCTGCTTTGAAGAAAGCTCTTAGCAAATCCTTTGCGATGAAGAATTTGGGTCCTTCTAGGCAGATCCTTGGAATGCAGATCTTCCGTGACAGAAAGAACAGAAAATTAAAGCTATCGCAGGAACGATACATCGAGAAGGTATTGGAAAGGTTCAACATGAGCAAGTCCAAACCAGTTAACACTCCACTTGCAGGTCACTTCAAGTTATCAACGAAGCAGTGCCCCTCAAGTGAGATAGAGAAGCAAGAGATGTAGAGCATTCCGTATGCTTCAGCTATTGGCAGCTTGATGTATGCTATGGTATGTATTAGACCCGATATTGCCTATGCAGTTGGAGTTATGAGCAGATTCCTTTCTAATCCAGGGAAAGAACATTGGACAGCAGTTAAATGGATTTTGAGATATTTTAGAGGTACTTCTAAGTTATGTTTATGCTACGATCAAGAAAAACCTGTATTAGATGGTTATACAGATGCAGATATGGCCAAAGATGTAGATTTTCGGAAGTCTACCTCGGGATATATGACAACCTTCGTAGGGGGAGTAGTGTCATGGCAGTAAAAGTTACAAAAATATATTGCTTTATCTACTACAGAGATAGAGTATATTGCAGTCACTGAAGTTAGCAAGGAAGTGTTATGGGTGAAGAACTTCTTGTTACAGTTGGGATTACAACAGGACAGGTATAAACTCTATTGCTATAATCAGAGTGCTATTCATCTTGTCAGGAATCCGACCTTTCATTCGAGGTCGAAGCACATTGATGTGAGATATCACTGGGTACGTAATGCATTGGATCGAAAGCGATTTCAACTCGAGAAGATCCATACTGACAACGGGTCAGATATGATGACAAAGACCTTATCCATGGAGAAGTTTGATTTCTGCAGACAACAAGCGGGTATGTCGATGGTCCCCACCATTCGGGAAGGGGAGAATTGCTAGTGGAATTCCCTTCATGGGCACTAGCTTTTTTAAAAGCAAAGGAAGACACACTTTCACATTATGCAAAGGCGAAGGAAAAGCAGGAGCACACACAACTTTTAAAAGGAGAATTGCAAATCGAATGCAAAGTAGGAGAGGAAGCGACACACTCAAAGCGAGAGAATTTGAGAAAAAGAAAGGAGCAGAGCGTGAGCACAAGGCGAAGGCGGGGAAGAAATTAAGACGGTGAAAAAAATAAATCCAGCAACATTCTGTATCGCCTATAAATAGGCATCAAGGGCAGTAAAATTAGCATCACATATCAAACACAAAAATAGCACCTTGCTAATTGGTTAGTACAACATTTGAATTAGGTGATCCTACAACGGAAGGCGTCCTCTATCGAGCATGATATCATCCAATAAATACCCCCACAACAAAAATTACGCCTATTTGATGACACCTAACTCCGAGAAACAGAAAATCAGAAGGCATCCTGCTTTCGTATAAGAGGCATTGAGTTCTTCACGAGTAAGAGCACATAAACATGCAGCAAATGCTTCAAAAGGACAACATATTAAAGCCATTAAAAAACTTACCTCTTCTATGATTTCTAACAAAAACCTGTTAAGGACCATCTTCACAGACAATTCATGACCCAGAAGGGAGCAAAACATCTTGATAGATCACCCAGCATTTAACCCATGCACCTCGCTGTTTTCATTCATCCTGCAATGGTCCTGCAGTAGTTGATAAGGTCAATTGAGTAGACGGAACCACAACAGGCAGATCTGGTAACCAAGAACAATCTAGAGTAAAGGCTGCAAGGATCAGCTCATCATAAAATTAAGAAACTTTTACTTGCTCAGATTCGAGGCAACTGTAACATTTCGATGTATATAAGATACGTCGGAACACATGATCAAGTAAAACACACAGCCTTCTTCCAAAGAGAGAGTATGCATATAGAACTGTATCAGCCAAACCATCAAACCAAGTAAGCTATGAACACAATGACAGGAATAAGGACCTATATAAGTAGACTAAGCAAAAGATCAATTGAGAAGAGGTCACCATACATAAAGATGCCTACCAACATCAATTAAAGGCTGACTGAAAGGAAAGCTAGCATTATCCAAACACAAGTTATCGAGAAGTTTCACAGGCTAGCAAAATGTCTTGGGTAAATCATGGCATCCATGAAGCGTTCAGAATGGAAAGATCGGAATCACGAACAGAAATCAAGGTACATTAATCTTCATTGAGTCAAACAAATAATTACAATATTTTACAGTAAGAGACCGCTGATACAAGTTAAAGTTCCCCTCATCTTAAAATGTATCATACAACGCAGGATGACGGCAACTGGATATCTTTTAGTCATCCCAGATAAATATAGGGATAAATATAAGTTATAAGTGGAAAACTCGAACGAAGATGCTTAAAATCCCTCTCCCCATTGAAGGAGCCAGGCAATCCTCTATAAGAAATTATAATGGTCTCACAAAAGAATTCCTCCCCTTATTCCGATTCCAGATATCAAGACAAAAAGAATATCAGGGTAATATCTTACTTCTGGATTTGCTCCACCTTAGCTCGAATTTTCTCTTCTAGGACGGATACCTCAGTCCCAAGGCTGAAAATTCTATTCAACGTGTGCATGTTTTCTATGGTCTCACTTCCGAGAGTCAGTGCCATCGCATCTGAGGTGCTGCATTGGACCGTGCAGGATCTTGTTAACAATGCCCCTACTCAAATCATCTATTGCTTTCTTTTGTTTCTTAGTAATACTGTCACCCATCTTAGACAGGCATTTCTCAACTTCCGCGATTCTAATCCTTTCAACATAAGCTCTCAGTTTCTTGATGGTGGGAACTGTCTCTAGAGAGTCCCCCCATGCTTCAAACTGCCTAGTTTCCTCTTCGATAATTGCCTGAGCCTCCATTGCCTTTCATAAACGTTCCTCCTTGTTTGCAGTCACTACTTCCTTGAGATCATCAACATTGAAAACCCTTGCAGTCTCCAGATTATCAACACAAGAGCCCACATTTCTTGGGACGGAAATATCAATGAAGAGTCTCAAGCCTCCTACTTCTGGGCTAGCAGGAG
Source organism: Drosera spatulata (assembly GCA_035668315.1). Taxonomy (NCBI): domain Eukaryota; kingdom Viridiplantae; phylum Streptophyta; class Magnoliopsida; order Caryophyllales; family Droseraceae; genus Drosera; species Drosera spatulata. The sequence goes on along the minus strand of JAOVYX010015021.1, from coordinate 55,517 downwards.
GGAGACTCTCCACATATTCTTCAGAAATAATGGATATTCGGAAGCTGTGCTGGTGAAAATAACATCAGCTTCAGCAGCAGAGCTATGCAGCTCTGAAAAGGGTTTGTAGATGATCTCAACATCCTTCATCTCCTCGCGAATGGCTGCAACTTTCTCCTCAGATCGGTTGACCACAACCATTTTTGTGCAACCTTTTGCCACAAGGTGCTTGATCACAAGCTTACCCATTTTGCCTGCGCCAATCACAAGCATTCTAGCAGCTCCATGGGAAGACTCAGGAAGTTTCATAAGGGCCAATTCCACAGCAGCGGAGCTCACGGAGACTGCTCCAGCAGCAATTTTTGTCTCGCTTCTGACCCGTTTTCCAACTGTAATAGCATGTCTGAACAAGCCACTAATATTCCTCCCGAAGCCAACAACTCCTTGCCCGACCTTAACAACCTGTTTAACTTGGGCAAGAATTTGACCCTCACCCAGAACAAGTGAATCCAATCCCGCAGATACTCTAAAGATATGCTGCGTAGCATCCTTGTTATACAGCAGAAACCGGTGCTCAGACAGCTCCGAAACAGGTATTCCACTGGCCTGCAGAAATACAGGAAATGCCACATGAGAAATCACAAAAGTGACTGTTAAGGCAAGATAAGGCACATGTTCTATTTCCAAAAGCTATGATACTTCAACTCTTGCGAAGGAAACTTACAATAGAGGAAAATGGGGCAAAAAAGATCAAGACAAGTAAAGAAGAGAAAATGAAAAGGCAAGAGTTTGGCTAGTAGCCTATTAGTAACCATCAAATATGTGATGAACTGAATCAATAACCATAGCAGAGTTGCACACACAACATCAGAAGACAACTACTTTTTTCTCCATTACGGTCCTGTTTGGAATACCTTCAGATTTTGGATTTTTGTTTTGGATTCTCTGGCTAATGAATTCAAAATGTTTGATATGGTTTTCTGTTTTTTAAAATGAAAAATCAAAAGCAGAAAACTGAAATCCAGAAAAAATGGATTTCATTTTCTGATTCCTGATTCTTTTGAATATACTTCTGATATTTAACTCCCCGATTATGGATTCCATAATATGATTTTATGATTCTATACTCGGTAATGCAGAAAACCATAATATTATATTTTGGTAATAAAATTAGAAAACCAGAATCCATAATAGAATCAGAAATCCAGAAAAATAGTAAATTACAAACCTTAGACAACCAGTCAGTCACTTCTTTGACTCCCCGATGCTTCGACAGCGCTAATACGTATATTTCCATTCGATTACACGTACTCAGAACAACGGCTTCTTCTATATGATTCAAATTGCATAGCTCTTCAATAGCACGAGGCCATTCTGCTTCAGGAATTGCAAGTTTCTCACGCACTTCTACTGGTGTAGTATGGACACTAAGACCGATGACAATAATGCTGCTTCTTTCCTTAGTATACCCTAGATGGAAGACATAAAGAAAACAATTTCAAAGTAAGAATTGATAAGGCAAGGAAGGTAAACAGGGAAAGGTAAATATTAATCATATTATCAAACCCAACTGGGGGAAAAAAAGAAGAAGAAGAAGTAAATGCAACACTGAAGTGAAATCATAGCCACATGAAGAAAGAATTTGCATTCAGCAGATTCACTTCCTAATCAACAACAGACAGGACTTCTGAAGTAATATGAATGACGAAAATAACATAAAATTATTTTTAGGCAGCTGCACATTTATTACTTGTAACGAAATGGAACTTAAACACTCCTAACTTTATGCATAGTATAGTATCTTAAGGTGAGGCTAAGCTACCTGGCAAACATACAATCATTCCCACCAAAAATTGATACACATTTCACTAGAACCAACTATACCAGATTCTCTAATCCCTCTTCTGTACCGAAACCATGCATCTAACTGCAACTTGTATTGTCAGGGTATCTGCAGTGATCCGATGTGTCCTTGGACACAAAATTTATGTCACGATTAGCACAAATGATACCAAACCCTATCTACAGCGTAGTGCACACATTAATTATCTATCATATTAAAACACATCTAATTTCTTCATTTATTAAACCCTCGACACAACGCAATCATCCACACAAAACCACATATCAGCTCATCCTAACAACAAACATCAATGTTTCCAACGAATGCAGGTACACACCAAATCAAAACACCACAAATCACAATCACAGAACAACAAACACACAACCAAATCCAAAACCCTAACAAAACAATTCAAATCCACAAGAAATCATAGGATCAGCAGCCGACGTCTTGAGCAACTCAAGCGCAGACAAACTCGACGTCCTCCCAGTCTCCTCCTCCCTCGCCGCCGCCGCCGCAATCGGCTTCACCTCGCATCTCGCCCCTCTCCAAACCACGGGGCAGCGAATGTTGTCGATGATCCTAGGGCTCCGTCTCCAGTTCAGCGACGCCCGCGACGAGGAGACGCCGGCGACGAAGCCAGTCTTCGTCGTCGAAGTCGCCGCCATTGGAGGGGAAAGGAGAGGGGCTGTGGTGGCCACGAGGAGGAAAAAACGGGTTGACCCGGATTTGAAGGGTTATGATTCGCGGGTTGAAATGTGTGAATACGTGTTGGGTTCACACGGGCTTGGCTTTGATTAACAGGAGGATTAAAAATGTGTTATGCGTGTTAATTGGAGTTGTTGTATTTGTGTGTGTGTGTTTTTATATGGAGCGTTGTTGGGACTGGTGAACTGCTGCATGTGCAATGACGGAAGAGGGTAGACTCTGCTTCAATTTTTGGTAATGAGAATTAGTTGGATTAAAAATGTGTTTTGATATCTTGAGCATTTAGATTGTTAAGTTACAATGAATTAAGAAAAATGAGGCCTCCGTGTGCTTATGTCATTGCTCCAATCAAACCGTTCATTTTGAGATATTTGTTATCTGTTTTATACACTAAATTAGTGTCAGAAATATCTTAATTTTATATAAGTGATTAATTATTCATAAACTGATTGTTTATTGGACTATTTATTTTGATATCGTCAATATTTTGTTGCTACGTTTATATCATCATAGATTTTTTAGTAATTATTTTGATTTTATTGAGAATATTTAATAAATTCTTAAGATATATATAATCCATGGCACTTTTTCTTTTAATCTTGATATAAAAATTTTTCACGTAAGAACCAATATACCTTTAATCATTGAACGAATTTTGCATCTTTAATTTTTATCCAATTGGTGATCAAATCCATAAACTAACTTGATAAAAAGAAATGAATAGACGAAAAATATAAAAAAAATAAATGATTTTTTTCATTTTTTTAATGAAGTTATAAATACTGTGATGTGAAAAGTTGTCATTCTTTCATCCAATGTCAATCATGGACAGGGGACAACATGGATATAAAAATAATATTATCAAAATAACTTTTAAATTATTTAGATATTTCATTTATGTTTGATAATATCGTCAAATATTTTCATAACTATTTTTTTGAATAAACAATATGAATATATATATCTATTCTATAATATAATCTGTATGAAATCATCATGATATTTACTCTGTTTTTTTAGTGAAATGATTACAGCTATCAAATTAACCGTGTCAAACAATGAATCAGATTAAGTTGTTATAATATGTGAAATAAAAATTTTGATTTTTTTTCTTTTTGGCAAAGACTCTTTGTTTTTTATAGTAAAATATTTTAGCAGTATCATTTTCTCGTGATAATTTACACTAACAATAGAAATATTTACACACATATTTTTTTGCCATGACATATATAAAGGGCTAATAATATGTACGAACTACAAAAGAAAAAAATATGAAAACCTTTTTTCTTTTTTTTTTTAATTATTAATGTTGATTATTAAATATATTGAAAATAAAATTATTAATTGAATTGATTGATATATAGATATTAATATAGCATGATATACCATGGTATCTCATGAGATGACATATCATGAGATTATATTCTGAATCAAGAATATATATATTGATTGATTGATATTCCTAACATGCTCAAATTGTATTTTGATGAGATAAAATAATATTTGATCATCGTATGTTATGATCCGATATTCGTAGGCTCTCAGAGATTCGAAATCCCAAGTATTCCGATAGAGTTCGAAGAAATGAATCAAATGATGAAAGGGAAACAAGGACTTATGTCTAATCACACATAAAGTTATGTGTGACTAGAGTCTAGATCATTAGATATCCTAATCAGTGATTGTGATTAATAATTTATATCTTTCTCTTTATTTAATGAAAAATATATTTTTAATCTCTATTGTTGATCTGAAGATTCAACAATCTATCCACACATAAATTTTTGTGGAAAAAAAATGTATTTAACCTTCATGAACTTTCGACCTTTTGCACTTTATCTCCCTCAATTTTAAAAATAGGCATATGTCCCCCTTCAAAGGAAGTTTTCTTCTAAAGAATTGTATAATTTCAAGGGAGTTATCTGTCAAAACTCAAGGTTTTTTCAAAATTTAACGGGATTAAATGCCTATTTTCAAAGTTGAGAGTATGAGATACAAAAAAATCAAAAATTTTAAAAATTAAATATTATTTTTTCTTTTCTATGTTCCTGACTAAAGGCTCGATGACTTTTACGGGCCGCTTGGCCCGGCCCTTTTCCTCTCCAACCACGGCCCGGCCTTAGTCCAGGCCCTTTTCCAAAGGGTATAAGGGTCGAGCCAAGGCCGACCCTGCCCTTTCATTGTGTTATTTAAAAAAAAGGACCGTTAAGTTTTGGAGCAAAATCATCAACGATTTTGAGGTAAAACGTCAACGGTTAATACGGAACCCATCATGTATGCCTCAGGTTTTTATAGCCATCAACGGGTTTTACAAAAACGTGAACGGTTTTATGGAATACGTCGATGATTTGGATGGACAGAAACCCTTAACCCTCAAAATCGTCAACGGTTATGAAGTATGAATTTTTGTCATTTCGAAAACCGTGGCTTGTTCTTGAAAACCGTTGCCTGTTCTTCATAAACTGTTGACGGTTTTTGAAACCGTTGACGATTTTATTTTCTAATAATATATTCACAGCGGCTATTTTTTCAAAAATTGGACAAAAATACCCCATCAATGGTTATAAAACGACTAAATTTTGAGGGTCTTTTTTGTCTAACTCCTTTGAAGACAGATTTTCTATATAAGCAACAAATGAGATATCATATATTCATAAAATCTTCCATATTTTCTTGCAATCAAACTCTCCAATCTCCTAAAACTCACTTGTTATTTCTCATTCTTTAGAAATCCGACATAATAATGGCTCACTCATCGCAAAATCGTAATGTGTACATTATCGACGATGATGATGTCTTTCCTACACATGATGATGCCGGAAGACGATTCAACGTTCCCGAAATTGTTCCTAAAACGTAAGGACTCCTCAATCCGAAAAGGGACAATCAAACGTTACATCCGCTGCTTCTTCATCGAGGAAAGGCTCAGAGTGTTGATCGTATTTCGAGAAGGTCAAAGGAGCAAATGAGAAGGTGATCGCAGCTAAGTGCAAAATGTGTTTTAAGATTTTCTCAACGGGTAAAGGTACTTCGTATTTGTTAAGGCATGAAAAAACTTATCTTGCCAAAGAAGACAAGGTCCCAAAAGGACAAACCCAATTGAATAATGAGGACGGATTGTGGACATATAATCATGGCCGTCAACGTGAAATGTTGGCCGAATTCATAGTCCATAATGAACTCCTTTGGAGTTTATGGATAATCCTAAATATATTAGATATGTTCAAAATACATTACAACCTACTTATCAAAAAAATCATAAAAACACCATATCGGACGCTTCACAATTTTACCTTGATGAAAGAAAATAATTGATACAAATATTTTCCATTTATGATGAAAAAATTTGTATTACCTCCGATGTTTGGATCACTAGTTTTCAAGTTTCTTACTTATGTTTGATCGTTCATAGGGTTCACGATTGGTACTTACAAAAAGGTATCATTGGTTTTAAATTATTTTCTTATCCTTATAGTAGCAAGAAAATTTATAATTTGATTTTGTCCATTCTACGTGAGTTTAAGTTGTTTGACAAGATCTTGAGTGTATCTTTTGATAATACTTCAAATAATGATGGAATGGTTCAAATGTTTAAAACCACTTTGGATCCTATGTGTGATGGTATGTTACTCCATGTTTGATGTTGTTGTCCGTGATGTTTTGATGTTTGCTAATAGTAGTGGCAAGAAAGTACAGGATGCTTTATGCAAGGAGATGGGAATGAAGCCTTTGAAACCGTTGTTGGATGTTCAACATCGTTGAAACTCGACGTACTTGATGTTGAAGAGGGCGGTGCAATACAAGGAGGTGTACAACCAATTCGTCATCTCAAAATTTGCGGAAGGAAAGCCTTCAACCGAATGTTGGTACATTGCACAATGTTTGTGCAACTAATTGGAGGCCTTCTACGAGACAATGGTAAAATTATCGGGTGTGTATTATCCCACTTCTCATCTTGTTCTTTCCGAATTACTTAATATACCTAGATTGTTACATGAATATAGATATTTGGGATCTTTTACCCATGTCATTGCAAAAATGGAGGCTAAATTCCTCAAGTACTATGAGGATATCCCTCCATTTTTTTCTATTGCATGTGCTTTGAATCCCCTAATAAAGTTATAAGGGGTAGAAAACATATTAGATGTAATAGATGAGAATTTAAAAACTTAGTGATCAAGTAAAGCAATTTAAGAATGTTATGAATGGAATGTTTCATACTTATGACAATAACGATGGGAGAAAACAAATTGTCTCATATGGAGCTTCTAGTGCTAGTAGTTCCTTACACCAACAAAGCGAGGATAAATATCAATATCTCTACAATCTTGTTAAGAAAAAAAAACCTAATAATGCACAATAAAATTTCAATGAATTGATCTTATATCAACAAAATGACTTCATTGCTTTCATGTCTCCCAACCATTTAGTCAATTTTGATATCTTATCTTGGTGTAAAGCTTCTTCCCTGCACTATCCTATTTTGGGAGCAGTGACACGTGATATTCTTAGTGCTCAAGTTTCCACGGTGGCATCCGAGTCATGTTTCTTCGCTAGCGGTCGAGTGCTTAATGATAGAAGAAGCTGGCTATATCCCGAATCTTTGGAGTACTTGGTGTATTGAAAGGATTATCTTGATATTACATACTGGAAGCAAGACAAGAAAGTCGACGAGAGGACTTCCAATTCGGATGGGAGTTTGAAAGAGATGGAAGATATTGTGACTTCTTTGGATTGATTTTTTCATATGCCTTTGATTAATGTATGTAGCAATATTGCTTTATAATGTTAAATTAGTTCATGAGGTAAGGTTTTATGCCCCCCTCGTGTTGTATTTTTGTTTGATATTAATAAAGTAACCAAAGTTCCGTCTAGGACCTATATAAGTTTGGGCTTAGTATTATACAAATCACGATGGAACGATCAATTACAGTAACTTAGCATTAAAAATATCATCGGTTTTTGGAAAGCGTCAATGGTTTTGGGTCACTGGGAGCAACTCAAACTGTAACACATCAAAACCGTCACCGGTTTTGGATCACTGAGAGCATCTCAAACTGTGAATCGTCACCGATTTCTAAAATCGTCACCGATTTTGGATCACCGAGAGCACCTCAAACTGCAACACATTAAAACCGTCACTGGTTTCTGAAACAGACAACAGTTTTGGATCACAGAGAGCACCTCAAACTGCAACACATCAAAACCGTCATCGGTTTCTGAAACCGTCAACGAATTCAAATCACTGAGAGCATCATATTTCGGAACAATAGAAACCGTCAACGATTTTGCAGAAATCGTCATCGATTTTCGATCACAGAGAGCAACTCAAACTGTAACGTCCAAAACCGTCATCGGTTTCTGAAAAATCGATAACGGTTTTTGTCATATCTACATTATAACCCCCTTCTTCTTCCTCTCACTTTTTCCCCAATTCTCTCTCTTGGAAATCAAAACCCTAACACACCAAAATCTCCAATTACATCCAATTGACTCCAAATCTCCCCAAATCTCATCACATCTACACCCGTTTTTCAATTCCTACGCATCAATTTCATCAAAACACAATGATTCTCATGAATTCACGCTTAATTTTCGTTCTCATCTCTATGCTCAACACTCGTGGTCGAAGGCAACCGGATAATAATGACGGATCTAATAATGATTGCAATGCATCCGATGTATTGAAGATGCCGTCTCCTCCACAACCCCAACGTGGTGCATCCCGTCGCAATCCGACTACAGCGACGAATTAAGACAAGGGGAAGGGGAAGGTAAAGGAGATGGGAAAGGGCAAAAGAAGGGGACGGAAGAGATGGGCGTGAAGAAGTTGAAGATTGATGGAAATATTGGTGGTTCTCGTCGAAAAAACGCGATGAATGCAGAGATGCCGAGAGCCATGAGTATCGATTCTACGGGAGGTAATCAATCTAGTACCACTTTATAGTTTCTTTCGAATCATTATGAGGGTGTATATAAATGCACAATTGAAGAAGGAACTTGCTTATGGTCATGTGATTGATCTTATTTGGCTCGAGCAATATAACTTTTCGACGTTTAGTGATTGGTTTGAAGCTCAAGGTTGGAAAGATTTGATGACCAATAGAAAAACTAGATGCTATCCGAAGATTATGCGATTGTTTTATGTTCACTTTGAGCCTATCCCGAAGAGAATTTATCATTATAAGTCATGGGTTAAGGTAGAAACATTGTGCTCACATCGGAGATTGTTGGGAAATCTTTGGGGATCAATTTTGAAGGAATAGCGGAGGCAAAACAAAATTATAGGCAAAACAAAATTGTTGGGAGATGGTTGAGGGGTTTAGTGGTAGAAAGGTTTGTGAAACTTTGTTGAAATATGAAATCACAACTGCCTATGTCTTTCATGCCAATGAACTAGATCCCGAAATGAAAGTTTTGCATCTTATAGTTGGTCGGTGGTTGAAGGGAAAAACCGGAGGGATGGATGATTAAACACGTAATGAGATTTTGCTCATGTATGCGTTGGTTGAGAAATGGTTTATCAATCTTCCTTTCTTTCTCCTTTATCAAATGGAAAATTTTGCTAAAGATCATGAAAAGTCTCTTACATTTGGGAATTATTTTCCCAAATTCTTGAGTATCATGGTTTTGATTTGAGTAAGGAGAAGAAGGTAGAAAACACATTTAAGGTTTTGGGGTCTCCGGGTCATCTTGTTACCCTTAAGTGTGCCTTGAATATCCGGAAAACGGAATATGGGAGCTCATTCGTTCGAAGAATGTGACTAAGAAGCAAGTCAAGGATTCGAAAAGGCCGGGTTATTATGATCTCGAAAGCATCGAGGGCAGGTGAAAGTCTTCGCAACTAACAGCTTTGCAAGCCGAAGAAGAAGTGGAAAATGATGAAGAAGAAGAGGAAGAAGGGCACGATGAAGAGTCGGCTTATGATCATTGTCCTCATTTCCGCTCGCTGGACCGCCTCATGGATTTCTTGACCAACAATCATGAAAGGTTGGAGCGAAATTATTATGCTATTCAAAGGAACTTCGACGCCTTCCAGGATTGAGTGACTTCGAGATGGGAGATCGAAGATCAACGTCATGATGAGATCGCATACTATCTCAACCAGTTAGCACTATAAGCGGGAATTTCTCCTCCACTGTTCACGGGTGATGGTGACGACGACGATGACATGGATATGTAGTTCTTTACTTGTTTTCGACTTTGTAATATTTTTATGCTTTTTAGTACTTCGATATTTCTACCTTGGAACATGTATCTTTACATTTGGAATAATGTTGTTATTTTTATGACTTTTAATTTTTCACTTTCTCATGTTTAAACGTTTGGTATGTAATTCACATGTCATGTCGTTATGTTGATATGACTTGAACACTTTGTTATGTATGAAACTTTGAAACAAATATAGCAATTCAAATGTTGTTATGTTGTTTAAAACATTTGTTTATTAAGGCTTGTAAGTTGATCACTTCAAAAGGCATTTTTTTTTTCATTTTTGTTAATCAAAACCGTTAACGGTTAATAAAAACGTTGTCGGTTTATTGAAAAACATTACCGATTTCTTGAAAACCGTCATCGATTTTTGATCACTGAGAGCAACACGTTTTATAAGTTTTCATGCTTCTGAAACCGTTAACGGTTTCAATTTTCATTCACGGTTATTGAAAAACCGGTGATAATTTTTTGAAAAAATCGATGATGATTTTCATAACTCAAGATCACAAAAAAAAAAAAAACAAAAAAAAAAGAAGGATTAAGGCCCTTTTTTCTACTGGCCGGGCCAAGCCCGGATCTTTTTAAGGGCCGGGTCGGGTCGGGCTTTTTAGCCTGAGATCCTGGCCCAACCCTGCCCCCGGACCTGGCCCAATCAAATTCAACCGGGCCGGGTCAGGTCTGAACTTTGAATGGGCCAGACCGGGCCAATGGGTCGGGCCGATAGGTCGCGCCGTTATATGACAACTCCATAACTAACCACACATAATTTTGTACGCGTAACAAGCCGCAAATTCACCCAACCCACGATGTAATGGCCCTTTCGACAGAGAGACAAGGTGGGAAAGCGTTGGGCCTAAGAGCCCAAGAAGATGCCAGCAGACCAAGTCCAATTCTCAAAATGAACAGTATTCTAGTTCAGTATTGAGAAAAAAGGATCATGGCCCAACTGTTGCTGCCAGGCCCAATTGCAATTCCTGCTACGTGTATAATCATGTTTATTACTCCATGTGTGAAAGTAGTAGTATGAAGATTAAGGTGGTCAAGGTGGGAACAGAACTCTACCTATAGCAGCAGAAAATTTGGATGAACCATGGAGATGCATACCCAAACCAGGTACCACTAGTGCTATGAGGAGCTCGAAATTCCACTTTGAAAAGCGTATGCACGATGATGAATTCACACCATAGGAACGGGCGTCATCACATTGTTGACGACGCTAAACAGAGGGACGAATAGTGCAAACTTGACTGATCTGAAACTTGGCGATCATGATCTTTAAGTCATATTCAGTCATCGGATGATAGAACAATAGTTTAGTTCAAGATTTCTTCAGACATCTCAAAGTTATCATAAAAAAATCATACTGCCTACAGACAGACGTCATGGTGAGTCTTTCTACTACTATTTAGTAATATCATCACAAGTTGTTCTCACTTTCCATGAAACATTTTTTAAGTGCAAAGACTCAAATCTATTTTGGGTTTGACATATTTGATCAAAGTAATCACTGCTTTTGCTTGACCTAAAACCATCAACGCGCTTGATGAATTCGTGACCACTTCTATACTAACACACGATACATTTCTCAACCTATATAAATTTACAAATTCCAACTCTAAAAAATATTCATAAACACACTTGACTAGATTTCCATCGCTAAGATACACTACAAGTTCCTTTTTCTCTGTTATCTTTGTCGAAATCAACCAACAAGTACAGGATGACGCCAGTCACCGGAGTTCTGGTCAATAAGGGATATGTTCCTCCTCAGCAGCCTGGAGTTGAAGGCAAATGGTCCACTGGCCTCTTGGACTGCTGCTCCGACGTCCCTCATTGTAAAACTTTTCTTTGAGATAGTTTCTGTGTTTCTTTTGATGTGCTTTTTAGGTGCCAAATGATCATTGTCTCTGATCCTTCGTTCCTTTGTATAGGTTGCTTGACTTGCTGGTGCCCATGTATTACCTTTGGTCGAATCGCTGAGATCGTCGATCGAGGAACTACATGTGAGTATAATTTCGATTGGATCTGATTAGTCTAGAGCGGGATATATGAAAATGTCCCGTAGGAATTAGATATTCTGACTGAACAGTATCATCATCTGAGGTGTATGAAATTGTCTCGCCTGATTATGTTTTAGAATAGCATCAGTGTTGACTTGTGAATTTATATATATGTATATATAAAAGTGTTAACATGTGAATTGGTGTTTTCTTTTTGGTTAAAAACCAGCTTGCGGCGTGAGCGGAGCGCTGTATTCACTGCTTTACTGTCTGGTGGGCTGCCAATGGGTGTACTCTTGCACCTACAGATCAAAAATAAGGCAACGGTATGGGCTGCCAGCAGGCAACTGCAACGACTGTTGTACTCATTTCTGGTGCGAGCCATGCGCCTTGTGCCAAGAGTACCGCGAGCTCCAACACCGTGGATTCGAACCATCCCTCGGTATGTACATCGCCTTCTGGTAAAACTGCTTTGTTTGCTTGTTGAGTTATCGGCCGGCTCTTTGTCTTGATCACTGATGTTCAATTCATCCTATATATGAACTCAGGTTGGGAAGGTAACCTGGAGAAACAGACTCCAGGTGTCGCGATAGTTAATCCTCCGGTTGTTCAAAATGGTATGAGAAAGTAGATCAAGATTTCAAGTGACGTCCAAAGTTGCTGAACCTGTTGTATCTTGTAAAACCAAAATAAAAATAAAAATGCTGAAGTTCATGTGATCGATTTTCATTTTCCTGTGTTTATTCCATACGTGCTCGGATGTAGCTCATATGGTGATTCTCTCTTAGCAACTGTGTAATGCTCAAGCAGTTTTTATAAATGAATGTTTGCCTGCTGTGTTTTCTCGGAAAGGTAATGGTGTGGGATTAAGACTACACATAGTCGAACCTAGTCCGTAGTATAGCTGATCCAAAGTGCAACTCAATTCATATCGATACAACACCTACGCTGACTTGACTTGATCGGACCAGATAAAGGCAGCTGCATCATGTCGCATTTCAGATGCATTTCATGCAAGCCAGACCTAATCAAGTTATATAAGAAAATGCTCTGTCAAGGCAAGGAAGCACGAGAACATACCAATATCATAACCAATTTTGACACACGAAGCTTCAAACGCCACATAGCATAGTAGAAACTACCACTACGGAAGTACAATGAAGATAGCACATAAGTAAACATGATATATGCCCACAATGGAAGCACGTGGAGCACTTCTGCGGAATCCTATTTTGCAATGGAAACAAGAACCTCAATCACCAAAATATGAGCAAATTTCAAAATAAAAATAAAAATTTGCCTAAGGCCCATGTATCATAACATTCTCAACACAGTTAATATGTCGAGCTGTTAGAAAGATTTGGGAACTCTGGAATTTATTATTGTCATGGTGTTGAAGATCCAGTATCTCTCAGGAGTCACTCGAAGAAGCAATATCGTCTTTGTGCTTGACCATTCCAGAATCCACAAGAATGGGGATCTCAGCAGCCAGCCATGGGGCAAGTCCCAGACACAGAGCGTGAGCTATGCCAAACCTTGGACTGCCGGAAAAATTGCAGACAGAACAACATGATAAACATTCATAACGGTTTTTCAGAACTTCTTGGAGTAATTTTCCAAGTATGTATTCAGTTCTTCAGAACTATGAACACAAAATATGCAAAAGAGAACAGAGACTTACCAATTTTTGGCCCATAGCGGTTTGAAATGCACGGTCAAGCATATCTTTCCGCCTCTATACATCTGAATCTCAAAAACACCTCAAATCAATGAAAGCAGCCACTAAAAGGAAAAAAAGAAAAAAAAATTTCTCTAACCAATAAGATTTTCGTACAGGATATTATCATATCCTTAACACACTCTACTCTCAGATAACATTTCCAGATGTTTTGACCTTTGAAATGTTTCACAATCACCAAGTGAGGTTGTCGTAATCCAGATTCTCCCAGATGAAGCATGACTATATTTATTCATGGATTTCATCTTTAGTGCACACCTGAGTAATATGTCCCACTTCCTTATACTAAAATTTATTTTACTATGCCAAAAAGATCTGCTATCTACTTGGCAAGCGTGCCTTAGTTCAGACTGAACTCAGGAATGGTCAAGTCCTGTGTTCAAGCAACCAAATAACATTAACCATAAGAGTTTTTGAAACACTTCGCCTACTTTGCCCTCCACTCTCAACAATGTTCGATTATGGAGCAGGAAGCGAACTCGCATTAGCCTAACAATGTTCTACTCAAATTGTTAAAAGGATGCCAGAAGGTCACTCCCCTGCTGGTCCGTCCAGCCTTTGTCCCTTGATTGTGATCCTCATATCTCCGAGTCCAAGAAAGATTCCAAACTCCTTTAATCATAGGCTCCAAGGTGCTGTGCACCATCACTAGTCCTGCCTTTCTACACATCCTTTTCCCTGACATTGGTTCTTAGCCTACATCGACCTCCCGACACTTTCTAATGTCTATGAAACCATTCATTAGGACATTTTCTACCAAAACCAATCATTTACCACATGTTGTTGACATATACACTCCCTAATCCCTTCACTCGATCTCCTCCGAAGCTCCCATATCCTCTCAACCTTGTTTTGCACGGAAATGTGGTCAACTAAGGTATACATCATGACTCATGAGGCAATCTAACAAACGCAAAACATTATGGTGGAGCCTTTTGCCTTTACGGGGTTTTGCCAAAACAAATCCTTCATCAAGAATGAAGGTTTCTGTAACCATCTCCACTTCTTCTCTCATCACAACCACGCAGGCAAGATTATTGTTGCGAAAATTCCAATATGTAATTCTTCATATCCAACAAAATGCAATGCCCTGATCTCTCAACATAGTTAAACATACAAGTAAATTATTCGCAATCTCGCACAGCTTTCCGTTTAAACAAGTATCTTACACTAGCCCTCGTCAAAACCCCGCTGTTTCCGTATAATTCATACATTCTATTCCCTAACTCATTATAAAGCCATATCTTATCCTCCCAATAAAACCTAGCAAAAACCCAATCACACCAATCCCTCCCCAAAATCAATCAACCACCAAATCACATCACAATTCAAAATCAATCCAATAAAAAAAAACCCACCAAACAAACTCAACCCCTCACCTTATGAGTCTTGCCATCAAGTTCCGGCAACTCAATCTCCGGCGCGGTATCCGGATACGTAACGGGCACATCGAACTGCAAATCAAACTCATACTTGAGCAAATTATGGACGTACCAGCACTTCCCAACCCACCTCGTCCCTTCTTGATTCGCCGCCGAGATTCGGAACCAGTCGTTATCCTTCGATTTGTTCATGGAGGTATAAGCGATTAGGGCTTTGTATTCTTCTTTGAGTCGTTGTGTCCATGATGGGCCGTCCCTTGGGCCGGCTTTGGTTGTCAGCAGTGGGATTTGCGTTAGGGTTGATTTTGTTGTCGGGTCCCAGACTTCCATCGGTGGCGGCGACGGTGCTGGTGGTGGTGGTGAGGAAGCACTCGATGAAATGAACAGGTGGGTTAAGTTTCTTCGTCTCCTATGCATCGTTGGTATTCCTACACCATGCGTCATCATGACACACTTTCTCAACATTATTTTTTAAAATATTATTTTTTTATATAATTTATTATATATTTTTGAGAATATACATTTTTTTATATTTTTATATTTATTATTTTCTTCCTTTTTATTTAATTTGTATCTTTTTGTCATTTATGGATATCCTAAATTTTTTACAATATTTTTATTTTTGGAATGTTATGTGTGGTTAGAAATTAAAAAAGATAGAAAGAGAAATAAATATGTGGTTGATAATTAAAGTTGAAAAAAAAAAATAATCTAAATTTACGTATCAAAAATAAATGTTGTAAAATATGTGAGACGAAAGAAGTGATTAATTATCAAAATTCAATTTGATTTTTGTTAATTGTGATTAATTTTTATCCATCAATCATACTTCAGGAAAATACAAGAGGATGTACACCCTAGCGATGCAGCTAATACTTCCTTATTCTCTACGTATTTACGTATTGATCAAACAAGAAAATTTATATAAGTGTTGAATTTGTATGAATTTTGATGCAGAAATAATGCTGCCTTCGTTCCACGAAGAGTGCAACACTATAACAAGGATCGATAAATCTATGTGAGAATTGGCGCCATTGAGTTCATGACTGCTCATGATATCAAATCCCGAAACTATACAATTTGACTAATGGCTATGAGTTCTCAAATCGACACATACTTTGTTTCACTTTATATTTTGATATCACTCAATAATTTTGTATTTATATTTTCTTGTTGTGAATAACAACTCGAGACAAAAAATACGAAAACGATGGAATGATAAATCAGCAACCAAACGAAATCAATAAGAAAATTAAACAACACCAGATTTACGTTATAAAACCCTCAAAGGGAAGAAAAAACCCACGGAGAAAGGGAAATCCACTATCAAAACGTAGTTTATAGCGTTTCCTGAACCTGATCGCTCAATCTCACTTTGTGTGCACTCAAAAGTTTCTAGATGTCAGCAAAATATCGTTTCTGCCGCTCTACAATCGTCGACCAACAATAGAACCCCAAAAATAAGCTATTTATAGGGTCCGCAAACAAAAACAGGCCTGAGGCCCATCACGCCCGCGACCCTGGCAAAAGTCCCCTGTGCTGTTTGTTTGCGCGTTTGATGTTCCTTAAAGCTCCGAATACTCAAGGCAACATGAACAATCTTCACCTTGACTTCAATAGACGCACCACAACCAGTGAATCCAACTAGCGATCCTCCCGTGCCATAACTTGACACGTCTTTGCATTCCTTGTTTGTGTGGAGGGATGCACCACCACACCATTCAGCAAGAAGTGACATGAATCAAGTCCAAACATCGCTTGAACTTGATCTTATTGACTCCCTTGGTTAGCATATCCGCTACATTGTCCTTTGTGTGAACCTTCCGTAAATCTACGTCTTTAGAATGCACCCATTCTCGAATCTTGTGAAATCTCACATCAATATGCTTTGTCCGAGCATGATAAACCTGATTCTTGGCCAAATAGATTGCACTCTGACTGTCACAAAACACGCAGACACTATTTTCTACTTGAAACCAAGTTCCTGCACTATATTCCTGAGCCATATAGCCTCATTTTCTGTCTCAGTCAAAGCTATATACTCCGTCTTTGTGGTGGATAGAGCGACTACATCCTGCAAGACTGACCTCCAACTCACAGGATTACCACTGAAAGTAAACACATACCCGCTGGTAGACCTCCTAGAATCCAAATCACCTGCATAGTCTGCATCCACCATGCCAACTACATCACTCTTCGCAACCTACCCATCAAATAAGATGTCATAATCTGTAGTTCTAGCCAAGTACCGCAAAATCCACTTCACAGCATTCCAATGCTCTCTACCTGGATTAGCCATATACCTGCTAACTACACCAACAGCTTGAACAATACCATAGCATACATGAGCCACCCTACCGCATTGCCATACGACACACGAGACATACGCTCCATCTCTTCATCTGAATCTGGACACTGTTGAGCTGACAGCTTAAACTAAGCACTCAAAGAAATTGCCACTGATTTTGTGTCCTTCATGTTGAACCTCATCAAAATCTTCTCAATGTAGCCTCTCTGAGTAAGTCATAACTTTTTTGATGCTCTATCATGGACAATCTCCATGCCTAGGATCTTTTTCGCAACACCAAGATCCTTCATCTCAAATTCTGAGCTCAATATCTGCTTCAGCTGAAGAATTGCATCTCTATTCTTCGAAGCAATTAACATATCATCTATATAGAGACTAAGCAGTACAACAGAACCATCATCACAAAAGTGAAAATAAATACAAGGATCATACTCACTACGAGAATATCCGTGAGAAACTATGAACCCATCAAATCGCTTGTACCACTGCCTTGGCGACTGCTTTAGGTCATACAGCGACCGCTTCAGCTTGCAAACCAACCCTTTTTTGCCAGGTTCCACGAACCCCTCTGGTTGATTCATGTAAATGGTCTCCTCTAGAAAACCATGAAGAAATACTGTCTTCACGTCCATCTGCTATAACTCCATATCAAATGCTGCGGCCAATGCCAAGATCAGTCGAATAGATGTGTGCTTCATCACTGGAGAGAAGATCTCGTTGTAGTCGATACCTTCTTTCTGAGTGAAACCTTTAGCCACTAGACGAGCTTTGTAGTTCTCATCCTCCTTAATTCTGAACACCCACTTGCAACCAACTGGCTTCTTTTCTTCTGCAAGTTTCACAAACTCGCAACTTGCAACCATAGCTTTCAATCATTTATCACGGTCAACTGAGTTGATAGCCTCATGGTAAGAAATAGGATCACCTTCACCAGCAACCAATGCGAAAGAAAGCATGTCTTCAAAATCGTATCTCTCAGGAGCCTTCAGATTCCGCTTATCTCTACTTGAGGCAATATTGTATGACTCCTGCTGTTGCACTGGGCCTGTATCAGCTTCAACCTGCTCAACCTGGTCAATCTCTGTCGAGCCCTACTGATCAAAAACTTGCTCATTCGTCTTCGAAAGTTCTATCTTGATCTGCTTATCATTGACATTAATATCTTTCCTGTTTTGTTTTACCATGTGAACTTCATCAAAGACCATATCTCTACTGACCACTTTCTTCTTTGGTACAGGATCTCACAACCTATAGCCCTTCACATCATCCTCATATCCAAGAAAGAAGCATTGCTTTGATCTAGCATCTATTTTAGATCTCTCAAAACTCTGCATGTGAACATAAGCAAGACATCCAAAAACTCTCAGCATAGAATAATCAATAGGTTTTTCAGACCGTACCTCTTCTGGAATGCGATGATCAATGGTTGAGGAAGGGCTTCTGTTGATGAGATAACAAGCTGCGTTAACAGCCTCTGTCAAAAAAATTCTTAGGCAAACCAGCATTCAACCACATGCATCTAGCTCTCTTCAGCAAAGTCCTATTCATCCTTTCAGTTACTCCATTCTGCTCTGGCGTACTCCTGACCGTAAAGTGTCTGATGATACCTTCATCTTTGCAGAACTGAACAAACTGACCATTTGTGTACTCAGTGTCATTATCAGACCTGAGATACTTTAGTTTCTTCCCTGACCGAGTCTCAACTCGAGCCTTCCATTGCTTGAAAATGCTGAACACCTCTGATTTCTACTTCATGAAATAAACCCAAACTCTCGTAGAGTAATCATCAATAAAGCTCACAAAGTACTATGCTCCACCTATTGACGTGTCCTTGATAGGCCCCCAGACATCGGAATGTACATAATCTAGCACCTCCTTGCTAGAATGAGATACTGTCTTGAAGCTCACACGACGTTGCTTTCCAAGAACACAAAATTTACAGAATTCTATCTCACCTGATTGTACCCCCTTCAGCAAATTCTCTTGTGAAGATATCCCATGCCACCTTCACTCAAATGTCCTAGCCGCATATGTCAAAACTTGGTGTCATCGCTAGCTGAATCTGAACCTGAAGCTGTAGCAGCTCCACCCAAAACTGTGCTCCGAATCAATCTGTACAAATTCCCTATCTTCTCTGCCTTCATAACCACCAGCGATCCCTTTGACACTCTCATGATGCCATCTCTGATTGATACTCTACAACCAGCTGAGTCTAGAGTGCCAACTGATATCAGATTTTTCCTAAGGTCTGGGACATATCGCATATCCCCCAAAGTTCTGACTACCCCGTCAAACATTCTGACCTTAATAGTTCCAACCCCAGCAACTCTACACACCACGTCATTGTCCCTTAACACGGAACCTCCACTGCATGGCGTCAATGTATCAAACCACTCTCTTATGCGGCACATATGAAATGAGCACCCGGAATCCATAATCCACTCATTTAACAAAGTATTACCTCGAGCTGCCACTGCTAAACTGTGGGACTCTGCAACTTCTGAAGCCACGTAGAGATCACCATCGCTACTGTCCACATTCTCTGCTATTCTCGCAGAACTGGATGATTTCTCGGACAACCTACTTTTATTCTAAGGACACTGTGTCTTCATGTGCCCTTTTTCATGACACTTGTAGCACTCCACCTGAGACAAGTCACGAGGACCTCGCGACTTCGATCTGGATTTCTCTCTGCTACCCTTGTTCCTTTGATGACCTCTGCCCCTGTTCTCCGACTAGCAACATATCCCTCCCTAGAATTGCTGGAACCTGAAGGATTCATCTTACTCACATCAAGAACTGCTGATGTCACCTCTTCCACTCTCAACTTGTCTTTACCTACAAGTAAAGTGGTCTTCAATGTAGCATAGGAACTAGGAAGTGACTTGAGCAAGATCGATGCCTGATCCTCCTCTTCAACTCTAACATCCAGACTACCCAGTTGCGTCACAAGCCGATTAAACTCGACAATATGGTCATTAAGATCCGTTCACTCCTTCATCTTCAGGTCAAACAAATCTGCCTTCAAATATAGCTTATTTGATAATGACTTGGACATATAAACAGATTCTAACTTCTCTCATATCTTCGCCGGTGAGACATCGATCAGAACCTGATACTTCATCTGTGGCGTCAGACTCAATCTGATGGTAGCTGCTGCCTTTGCTTCCAGTTCATCCCAGTCATCCTGACTCATATCTGCCGACTTGATTCCTTTCAGAGTCTTAAATAGTCCTTGCTGCACAAGAACATCCTTACTCGTACTCTGTCAGATGCTGAAGTTATTTTTCCCATCAAACGGCTCAATCTTGAATTTAGCCGTATTCACCATTGTCTCAAAAAATAACAGGAACAACACAATAGAGATTCTATCTTTTGAACCTTTCAAACCAACTAGAAAATCAAAATAGAAGACTTGAATCTAAAACCCTAGATTCACAATTCTGAATTCTGTCAACCTGTGTTCTGAAAGCACTTGTTGCGAATAACAACCCGAGACAAAAAATGCGAAAACGATGGAATGATAAATCTGCAACCAAACGAAATCAGTAAGGAAATTGAACGACACCAGATTTACGTGGGAAAGACCTTTAAGGGGAAGAAAAAACCCACGGAGAATGGAAATCCACTATCAAAACGTAGTTTACAGAGTTTCCTGAAACTGATCGCTCAATCTCACTTTGTGTGTATTCTACAATCGTCGACCAACAATAGAACCTTAAAAATAAGTTATTTATAGGGTCCGCAAACAAAAACAGGCCTGAGGCCCGTCGCGCCCGCGACCCAATCACTGTCGCGCCCACAACCCTGACAAAAGTTCCGTCTGATGCTCCTTAAAGTTCCTGTTACTCAAGACAACATCAATAATTCTCTATAATAGTTTGACGATAGGACTAATTACCATGGACAAAATTTACTTTTGATGCCACCTTTGAAATAGTTCCTCCTACAGTTTCGTCCTTGAGGACCTTGACAACAGTTTGATTTTAAATGATGATTTTGGTATGTCAACTGGGAATCGATGAATTCAACGTAGCATGACATTATTGAGAGTAAGCGTGTGCTTGGAGGGATTTAGCCTTTAAAATATCTTGTGTGCATATCACCAGTGGAATTCTTTGTCCTTGTTCCTTCAAGTTATTGTTACTTCTAAGATCATGTAAACATTATATTTGCATTACATGTTCATCAATTAGTGACATGCGCACTTTTGAAGTTAAAACCATGTAGACAGAGCGGTAGTCCGGTGGAATGTATGCGGGCGATGGTGATAATTTCGACCGTCTTTTTGTATTACAGTAAGTAAATAGAAACCTTTCAAGAGCTCTTGACATTCCTCTACGTAGTGCACTTGCTTTGACGAAACTCTTTGTAGGCTTTTCTCAGTATTTCTTCACCGGCATCCTTTTTGTTGTTCTTTGTAGGTACCGAATGCGCTTGGTATAATCTTGTCATTCACGCAGGCGGTATTGTACAAGCGATACCACACGAAGCAAGCACATGGAATAGATTTGAATGAGGGATCTGTGGTGTCTGCCTTGTAATTATGTGCGTAAGTTCCAGACAGTGATGAAGCTAGTCATGCCAGGTTCCTATTATGTCTCTCGATAGTTAGCTACCAACTTCAGCGATAGTATCAGGATGTTAGTCTGTTGTATACTTGTGCAGTAGGAGTATATATGATTCCAGATGAATACTTAGGGAAGAATAGTGTTGTTATATACTGTATGTACTTGCTGTTGTGTATATTATGCCTCTTGAAAGTTTGTTTCCAACAATACGTAACTATGTGTAATTGGTTGGAATGACGAGTAGAGGCGTTGTCAAAGAGAACGACTTCTGTCGTATGTCATGGTCTTTTGTATTCTGTTTGCCAGTTGTTCATTGATGATTACAGTCGATGATATCGTTTCTCCTTTCAATATGAGAACGATTTCGTAAGTACAAAGCCTACTAACATAAGGCGATATGATCATTGGGTGCTTTTCAGTCTCGCTCTCGACACTCGAGGGGATATGAGGTGTAAAATGTTACATATCCAACATTATGGACTGGAATATTGGACCATTTTGGAACAACATAAAAAATGGGGCTCTGGCTAGCTATAATCATAAATCATAAGAGCATGTGCATGTTTAATGTGAGAGGTGTTGGGACCGTTTGATTCTGCCTGTTGAGATTTGTTAAGCAAATGGGACAAAAACAACTCTTTTCATAGCTCTTTTTCAGATCATTCTGTATATCCATTATTTTAGTACTTTGTGCGGACACACAAAGTGATTACTCCGTCCTCCATGGATGGATCATATATAGTCCTCTTCGCATCAAAGGTTCATTTCTCTCTTCGTATTAAATTTTAAAATAAATTCAATCTTAATCATTGATTTTCAAATTCGATATTATATGTATTCTTTTTATCCCACGAAAAATATATCACATATGTATTTTATATTATTTTATACGTATGAATACAAATCTCGTTTTCGTATCAAATCACGTCTGATCGTCCCGTAATATGTATTGGGTTGAAATACGTAATTTACACAATCATGGATGTTTCACGATAAACTTATAAGAAACTATGTTTGATCGTTGTTGTAACTTTACATATCCGATCAACTACATTTTACATATTGATCATATATTGGTCGTTGTTGTAAAATTGATTTTCACGGTAAACTTATAAAAAACTATGTTTGATCATTGATTAAATTCAATATTTAGTCGTCAAATTTACAACTAACTTTATATTTAGTTGTCAAATCTACTATTATATTCATTCTTTAGTCGCTAAATTTATTAGTAAAAATATTTTAGTAATGTATTTTATAAATTATTTTTTATTTTTATTTTTAAGTAAATAAATTTTGCTCCTAATGTTAATTTTGATCGTCAAAATTGCTACTGAAACTTTAATTTAATAGCTATTTTAGCTACTAAGAACTATTTTTCAGATCATTATGTATATCTATTATTTTAGTCCTTTGTGTGGACACACAAAGTGAGTAGTATGTCCTCCATGGATGGATCAAATAGTACTTTTTGTATTAAAATTTGATTTCTCGTGCTAAAAACTTTCATTGGAAAGTTTTGAACAATTCACTCTTAATTCAATCTTAGTATTAATTAATTTTCAAATCAAATAATTTAAACAGATATAAATCTATACGTGGAACTGCAAATACTCCTACCAACCCTTTTTCCTGTGAGGGAGCCAGAGAGGGCATATAAACTTCACTAGGGCCAACAGCAAACGACAACCTGTGATTTGATAATGTGGCCATATATGGCTAGTCAATCCTGATATGTACCATATGATCTTCTTCTAGCTCCTTCTATTCATCATACTACCTCCGGCACAATTAACAACAGTGTGATTATGTATACATGTCGATATAAATTTTAAATTCTATTGAAAAATGGTTGAATAACATCTTTGAAACTCTTCGTGTAAGTTGACCATTGATGGTAATTTGTTTTGTATGGGCTTGTTCTGTATCAATTTTTTCTGTTTATCTTGTATCTTTTGATCGTGGAGTATCTTAATCGGATGCACTTATTTAACGTCCATTTTTTTCTTAACAACGTCGAATAAGAACTCGTTTTTTTAGGAAGCGATTTTAATTTTACTGAAGAAATCGTTTCCCGACGTGACATTGCTTTTTCAGAAGGTAATTTTATTTGTTAAGAATTCGTTTTTCCAAGAAACGATTTCTTTCATAAAATTGAAATCGCTTCTTAAGAAAACGATTTTTTTTTCGACGTTAATGAGAAAAAAATAAACATAAAAAAATAATGTGGATCTTGATCAAATGCATCTCAGTTACGCATATATGTATGGGCACCATGCAAGCTTTTGCTGGCTGGCATTTCACATCCACATTACTATTTGTTCACTAGCTACACACATGCTCAGACTCATAGTACACCTCGATGCTCCACCTCTTCTGTTCTATGCATCACATTATTGCTGCCTTATAATTTCTTGGATATGCAATATCACGCCTACATTATGATTTCGTACATGTGAGACTCTAGTCTATGTTTATATACATATAGAAGGAATTAAATGCCATCATATGTTTATCATGTTTGATTCTTTTCCCGAATATGAAAGCTCGATCGATGATCTTTTATGATCGATCATTTAAAAATCCGTCACGATCCCTCACAGGACATACTGCTTGAGTTCATGTTAAGGAAACGAGGACTCGTGCTCATGCATCTTAGTTCCAAGAATGTGTGGCCTTAGGCATCTCTTCGTTCCAAACTAATTGTCGATGTACAATGTCTCACGTTTCTATATTAACGTGATCATGTTTATGACGATTTTGTATTTTTAGCACAATTCTAATGTGTTGGTTACATCAATTATCCATAACCAACCTAGAGAATCTCCTTACACAGTTTGGAAACAAGGAAGCCCTTTTTTGATGTAAAATACTAATTAAACACTTATCAAGGGGACCAAAAAAGCCACACAGCTAAACCATTATTCTCATACTAATTAATCACTACACGAATGCCAACTTCGAAGGAATTAAACTTTGGCAAATACTCTGCTTTGGTCATTGCCCTCTCCCCATCTCTATCTATCATTCCCTCTTCATATATCCCCTCAACAAAGGACCCAAAAAAAAGAAAGAAAAAAAGAAAGAAAAAGAAAAAAGAAAAAAGAGAAGCCAACTGGCTCCATTCAAGTGCACAGAACATTATATATCAAAAAGGACTGATATGTGCCATAGAGGACCTGCTCTGAGATTCTCATCCTGACCCAATTTTGGAACTTACTTTCACTCTTCTGACAATCCCTCCCTTGCTCATCTCTTGTTATTTTTCCAACCTTTGCTTCTCTTCGTATCATCAATAGTTACATAACGACAAGCTTGATCTGTTAGTTCGACACTTAAACTGCTATTGTCTTGTCAACAAACTCAAGAATCGACGAAATACAGCTTATTGGTTTATAGAGGTAAGACTCCTTGCATTATTCTGCTCGCAGTTAAGTTCGGTCATAAGCGAGAGTTTTTGATACAAGGTCATATACACTAGCTCTCCCCTTCTTCTTATAGTTATATAAAGAGAGCAAGCAAAGCTCACAGCAAAAAGAGCCACTCTTTGTTTACATTGAAAAGCCATAAGAGAGGAGGGCCAAAAAAAAGTTACAATACATATAGCTAGCACAAGGAGTTGTCCAATAGAGAATAATGGATTATTCAGGCTCAGAGTGGAGTAGTGGGTGTGAATCAGGGTGGACTAGTTACTTTGATGAATCAACTCACTCACCAAACCAATTGCAAAAAGGCAAGAGCAAGAAGAGTGCACTTGAAAGTCACAAGGTGAACGGAGGAAAACACGATGAAGACGAAGAAGAAGAAGATCTGTCGATGGTGTCGGATGCATCCTCCGGTCCTCCTGCTCATTCACAGGATTTCTATTATTATCAAGATTGTGGATTTGATCCGTTTCCAAGTGGGTCGCATTATTCGCCTTCGGAGATCCTTCCCATGAAGAGCGATAGCGAAAAAACGAAGAAGAAGAAGCAAAATGGAGGTCATCAACAAAGAGGAAAGCAGCAACAACAACAATATTCATATCTTGATGATACAGCTACTTCCCCTGCTTTTGATCATCACTTCTCACACAAGTTCTCATCAGCTGGTCAATTTCAGGTAAACATTGTTTATTATGTTTCCAAAATGTACTACAGTATATATGTGTGTTCTGTTTGGTTGCAATGATAAGAAACATGTTCATACAATGAGTATCAACTAGACAACTAAGGGTTTCTTCTTTTCTCTTCGCAGGGGGATTTTGTATCCAGCAACCAGTTTGGTACCTTTTGGCAGTCATCTCATCCCAAGCATCCTGATTCTGCTGAACCAAGTAAGCCATTTAAATCCTTTTTTTTTTTTTTTTTATTGATGTTCGGGGATATGACACATTAATCATTTATCTTCATTCTCACGATACCGTTAAAAGTTCAACTTTACCTTTTTGTCAAATAGTTATATGATGGATTAACTAATCTTCATTGCTTTGCTAGGTCAAATGAGAGGAAAGAGATGGAAGTAAAAGACACGTTGCATCATGAAGTCATCATCTCAAATGAAGAAGCATGGATTTAAAAATGGAGATCGAGGAAAAAGGCATCGGTTGATTCATTGGTGATTTTGTTGGCTTGGCGTTTGAGTTTCAATTCTTTTGTTTTTGTTCTATTGTTTTGGCTATTCTTGTTATCATTCGTCCCTTGCCAATGGTGTGGGAAACACCCTCTGAATACTTTTTTTCTCCCCATTTGGTTGTATTCTTTTGGCCATCTTGTTTGTTGTCATGGATTGTACACAAAAAGTGAAAGAAGTGTACAAGTGTATTGCTTATGCCTTTTACTTCTACGGGCTTCTATATGGTTTCCCATGCCTTTAATGAGAGAAATTCTTTTTGTCTCACCTCGTCCAGAGATAAAGCTACATGATTTGCAGATAAACATTGGTATACTCCTCCCCCTTTGTCTCATGTTACTCTAGATTTGTAACCACTCCTGTGGGTCAAAGTTCATCTCAACACATACCTAAGATCAAAACATTGCAACCGAGTTGGGAAGAGGGAATCATTTCATTATAGCTTGGACTTTTTCATCAAATCATCACGCATCTTGATAATTTTTCATTTTTGATCATCTAACATCATGATCCTCAAGTTTGGAACAAATTTACAAAATCAACTCATATGACCCGTTTGTTTCTCTTTTTTTTTGGCTCCATGATCAGCACACATATGCTACATGCACGGGGGCTTTTATGAGAAAGGAAACAAGTATCATATAACAGTGGGTCCCAACGCATTCCACTTTTGGATTGTGCCAGCAGAGCTGAGTACAATGTAGTATAGGCATACACTGATATACATGGTACTGTGTTGATCTGAGCTTCTAGGCTCAAACAAAAAAGCTCACATTATGAGCCCTCACATGAGTTCACCTATACTTGAGCAGAAGTTTCTTGTCAAAGGGAAGTGAAACGTACACATGCGTTTGTGGATTCGTTGGATGGATAGGATTGAAGGTAATTAGGGATTGAAACGTACACACGCGAGCGCTAGTCAAAGAAAGAGCAGTGAATATGTATATATCTGTCATCCTCGCCCCTTATCCATGACCTCAATATATGGGTTGTTACTGTTATTAACCAGATAGCTGGAATAAAAAAAATCTTCATCATGAGCTTTTTGATCTAAGATTCATTTTCTGGATTGATCCGGAAAGGGCTCACAGAGAAGAGCAAAGCTCTTGCAGTATCTGTTTCTTCATCCTCATCACTCGAACTTAAGATTTTTTTAAGAAGAACCGAAATCCAAGCGACTTGAACAACGAAAATGCGCCATGAGTTAACTAAGAACACCCTCATACCTCATCTTTCCACGCAATGTATGATCCATTCACAAAGGTGATCCAATAATTGAAGTTGTTGTTTAGTGCATATCGAGGTTGAAGTGGGTGCCATTGCTTATAATTAGAACCCACATCTTGGAAGATGAACAAAACAAAGAGGCCCCTATCCTTGTCCTCTTGCTCCCATTGTACCACCATGATCCTTATCAATGCTAAAACTATTGATCACATAATTCATACAAATTCTTATAAGAATGCAGTATACTCATATAAAAGCATAGGCGAGAGAGGACAAATGGAGAGGTACAATGACGATGATGGGAGAGATCTTCCCACATCTTTTCAAGAGTTCATTTTTGCCCCCATTGATGAATCCATCAACTGAACTAATCCATTATCATGGACGATTTGTATTCATGCATCCCACTTGGATAAAGATTCAAAGGAGGGGAACAAATTTGTGGTACAAAATATCCATCAGACTGGAACATCAAGATTATTAGGTCCATTGAAGTACTTGTAGGTCAAACTAAGTTGCCTCACGATGACACCTTGATTGTAATGTAATCCATCCAAATTAGCACAATTTTCGTGCCGGGGTAGATTACATCTTTTGAGTCCGTCGCATTATATATAACTGTCTAAGAAACCAAAAGAAATGGCAATAAACAGAAAAACGACTAAACGGATGTGAGGATTTCCACTAAGTTAGGCATAAACTTCTGATCTTCACCGGCCAATCAACGGCTCAAGAGAAGAGGAAGATCAAGGCTAGTATGATGTAGAAAAGGAAACAAAAAGGGAAGGGGAGAAAAAAAGAAAAAACACTTTCCCGCTGACTGAGTCCGAGGAAATGCTCTAATCTTTCCATGCCTTGAATAGTATCAGGACAGAAAAGGACATCAACATGTTACAATGTAAATTTTACCTTGGCAATAGTTGGCTCTATACTTGTGCTCTTCATAAGGCAATCGACTTCTATGTGAATGATCCTCAATTAACCCCAAACAGGGTTTGATACTTGGTGTAGTAACTCCTTAGATCACTTATCACGCAGTTCCCTCTTGGGAAGGAAGTCGGTTCTCCAGAATCTGTAGTTGAATCTCAAACCTGTATCCAAAATAAATAGGTCTTATCACCAACTATCGGACTGGCACAAGCTGTTAAGCACAATCAAAAGCGATGAAAATGACGGTACAACTAGTTTGGAGATTCGGATGCAATGATCTGCATGGGATGAAAACGAACAATCTTATTTAGTTTTACTGCTTTCATGTGAAACAATTTTCGGCACAGGTCACCAATAAATGAAACCTTCGAAATCTTTAAATTGTGTAGAGATGCAAAATGCATTTTCAGAACACTACAGTATATAAGTGGAGTAAAACAAGATGGGAATGCATAACACGAACTTGAAAGCAATTAACACAACCACTCCAGGTTTGAAAATTTACAGCACATAGAATGGGAAAATAGAATTTACTTGGTTCATCAACCCCACATGATGAAAATCGAGAACCATTTGCGATGGTGACAATGATGAAGGAAGAGATTACCTCTTGGTTTTCTTGAAAAGAACTTCAGTACTTCGTCAATCACTATAACCTATGGAAGCCAAGAAGAACACGGACAACATAAAACTGATGTTAACAAATCAATTAAGCAACGCAAACAGGATATGTACGCAAGGCAAAATAACAAGATATGTGAAATTCACAACACTAACCGGAAAAGAAAGGCAAAGAACAACTTTCCAATCATACCAAGACAATGGAGTTACCTGAAATACATAGAATTCCATGTTTAGCTTGATTCAAAGATCGAAACAACATAGATAACTGAAAGGAGATAGGGACATGCATGAAAACAGGAGAGGACATACTGAGAAGAGAATTGATAGCGGCCGCACATACAAAATTAGCATGTGAAGGAGCATAGTCAATATGATGGAAGCCACCAGCCACAAATTGCTCCACGGAGGTATAACACTAAAGATGTATGGATCGAATTATTAGGTTGAGAGAAATATGTAGATACACGATAATCTAGGCAAAAACCATACAAAAGTAACTTTGGTTGACAATGACATGTATGAAATGCAGAGCTTCCAATAAAACTCGGAGAACTGCCTAAACAATAGGATATTCAATGAATAGTTAAAAAAGAACACGGTGAAGAAGTGGTGCAACTATTATAACAATGTTCTGTTCTTCGACGACTCTTC
This sequence comes from Drosera spatulata, assembly GCA_035668315.1. NCBI lineage: Eukaryota > Viridiplantae > Streptophyta > Magnoliopsida > Caryophyllales > Droseraceae > Drosera > Drosera spatulata. The sequence goes on along the minus strand of JAOVYX010015021.1, from coordinate 25,730 downwards.
GTAACAGACAGCCGATTCATGGCTCCATTTGTTTAACGTGGTCCGCTATAGCATTAAATATTGTGGCAAATAGATGTTGAGAACTTCAAAAAGGGTTCAAAATTCAACGTAAGTCGGCTGTGCTGCAAGTTTCATGTTCTTAGTTGTGCTGAAGCTCAAAGTCCGGAACAGACAACTCTTCTGATTCAAAGACTAAGGACGCTTAGAAACTTTAAGAGTTGAAAGGAACTCTCAGATCACAAATTAACACAATATTAATGTCATCGAGAACGGAGAGACTGGGTTCTTACAAGAGAGATTGATTTTCACTGAGGTTATTCAGGGCATTGAACATCTCCACTACAACAAGTACCGTCATTGATACAGTCGATGGATGTCGATCATCAAACACACTACATGGGTAGCTGGTCTCCCTTGAATGGCAAGTGTCAAAATTCATCTGATACAAGAAACCAAACAACTAATCAAAGACAAACTCATAAATCCAGAAAAGGTAAAGTTGTCACAGCATAATAAAAAACAGCAAAATATCCAAGGAAAATCATCTCTTCCGTGAGAAATTAGCTCGAGCAAAAACTATAGTCCCAATCTTAAAGCCCTTAGGAGGCAACCCGGAAAAATCCTCTTGGAAATCCTGGGAGCCGGAAGAAAGCTTTTAGAAGGGTGATTTTTACCCTAAGAGAAGTCCAGGCACACAAAGACCACTATTAAAAGGAAATTTATAACATGATAATTCTGTTTTACATGGACGAGGAGAGGTATTATTATGTCCGGCCAAAGATTGAGAGTGGTACCCAACATAAGAACTCATAAGAACTTAACTTTTTATCTATGCAGCATTCATTAAGAGCATAAGAAAATTCATCACCCACCAATTCACTATAAGGAAGTTTTGGTCCGGTAGCCGAGTAGACAAACCACCATATGAACCCTGCTACTGTGGCAAGGCCGACATATGCTGCACAAATAAAAAATGGAACAACAAAAAATGCAGTCAGCTCAACATTCAACTTTTAAGTACCAAGCAACAAAATAGACCGGCACAAGGTTCATGTATTATTCTTAGAAGCAATATAGCCTTCAGAAGGTCTCTGTTGACTCAGAGATCTGACAGCAGATTCTTCTGTAATTACGGAATTTCAGAACTAAATGAAAGTCTTGCACTGATGGAGGTTACCAATTCATGAGTGCCTATTCCAGAAAAAAGGAACAAAATATATTACTCCCTCCGTCCCAAATTAATTAAAACATTTTCCTCTTTGATCAATCCCAAAATAAATGAAAAGTTTCTATTTTGATAACCTTTTAATATAAAAAAAATCAAATCAATCTCATCTATTAACTCATTTCACAACTGCTATAGTAAACCCCACTATCATAAAAAAAATATTCATCTTCATCAAAATCCACACAAATTTAACACTTATATAAATTCCCGTGTCGAGTCAAAACGTTTTGATTAATTCGGGACGGAGGGAGTACATGAGAGGAGAACTGGTTGTTAGCCAAGATGATCCCAAGTTTTCCCATAAAACAAAAATGATCAAGACAGATAGATCCCAGAGGCGAATCGACACTGATAATAATTTTGATCATTCCAGTCGTGGAGAAAGCAAAGTAAGATGTCCAAAGCTATTCATTCACTCCACACTATTCTAGAAACTCGCAACTGTGTTGTACTATGTGGTGACTGAGAGTACGACGAAGAGATTTGGTTAATTGAGCAAACAAATCACTCCCATCAGTCTCAGCAAGCTAACAAAAAGCACGATTAACAGCTAATATATCCTCCCAAACTGTAGTACTTTGGAAAAACGGAAAACCTTGAGAGCTCACAATAAAGACGAATTTCTATGCACTCTCAGAAGAAAACCAAGTACCATAATTTTGAGCGCAAATATAAACTGAAGCATCTTCGAATTTCCAAAAATAGTAGAGGAACATCAGCTAAGACAAGTGCAGGGTCAGTTCAGGAATCCCATACGTGGAAATTTAAAAGAAAGGCACAGTACATACAGAGTTAAGCATTTTAACATTGCAAGTTACCTCCAATGACCAAGTAACGAAAAAATAACCACCCAGTGACAACTGCTTCCCCAACCTGAAAATTTGAAGACGTAAAGGCTGAATCTCATATCGAGCAATGCAGGCAAGCTGCATTAAAGCAGATGGTATAGCAAAGAAATTAAACACAGAAATAAGCACAACTTAAACTACTGGAGTATATTTTCCCAACAAAGCTTTCTCAATCCATTTAACCTCCAAGATACAATTTAAAGCAGAATTCCTAAACAAAACAAACCGTAGTTCAAAAAGTACATCTGGAAGAAAATTTTGTCAAAAAGATAACTAAAGCCCACACCTTTCGAGGCTTAGACTTCATCACATCTGAATCTTGTTTGTTAAATCCAATAGCAGTGGCAGGCAAGCCATCTGTAACCAAGTTGACCCAGAGCAGTTGAACCTACAACATCAATCAAGGGCTGAATTCAACAGAAAAAAAGCTGCTAAATAAACAAGATGCCATGTTATAACTGCATCAAACTCCAATGCCTGCTATGATATGCATACGTAAAATAATTTTTCAAGTAAATTTCTCCATCTATGCCATGTTAGAATCCCCAACAGTACACATTTAATGGTTCACCTGATTCTGATTCCACAAAGAAAGAACATCCATAAAAAAAAGAAGAAATTCGTGAACATATCTTGTAGCCAACCATATCTATTTGCATCTCATTAAAAATGACTGACTAACTATCAAGAACAGAAAGCTATAGTTAAATATAAAATACTAGAAATGGAAGCATGCGGAACTCACAGGAACAAGAGTATCAGGAATCCCCAGCACAGCTGCAACAAATATGCAAACAACTTCACCAATGTTTGATGATATCATGTATCTAATGAACTGTTTTGTGTTATTATATATAGCCCGCCCTTCCGCAACTGCCTGCTCAGAACATGACAAATATTATAGAAGAGCTTTTCACATTCCAGAAATACAAAAAGGAAAAAAAAGAAATAAATCTGCGAGCACAACTTGAGCTTACCGCAACAATTGTGGCAAAATTGTCATCAGCCAGAACCATATCTGAAGCACTCTGATGCAAAAAGAAAAGATTTACAAAAGATGGTAATCAAATCTATTCAACCAACCAAATAAAGCAACACCTAATTAAAGTCACGCATGTCATAACTTTATGATATGATCAAATGAATTATAGGCAATGGCAAACCTCAGAAAATGAACAATCAGGGACTTCTGGATAGGCAGTGGTACCTAAGTAGTATCCAACTCGCCATCAAGAATTAAGATTCAATGTAGAACAAGCGAGATGATCATCAACAAGAATGGCCAAGCATTTAGTTTATAACCAACCACATTTTTCCTATCTCCTACCATTACCCCCTCCCTCACGTAAAGATTCCATCACTCCCAATGTTATCTATAGTAACATTGTACTACATCCTATTTTTTCATCATGTTCAAACATCAACATCAACATTTTTCATTTGATTCCCCTCTCCCCTCCCCCACAATTTCATAGCACCTATTCCTGTTATGTTGCCGCATCATAGGATCCTACAATCTATAACACACACTCTATTAGAGTTTTATGGAACTTGTCTAGTAGCATACATGCAATTCTGTTCCGGAACGCTCATGAATTGATGTTCCGTTTTACCAAACTAGTTCTCCTCCTTGACATAGCATCGTTCTGAGTCACCCAAACTTCTTGTCACATTAAATCAAGGTACAACAAAGAAATTCTCTTTATTTTTCCCGACAACATAGTCGTTAGATTGATACCGATTAGAACACACATCATATTCCCATCATTCTCTAACCAACCTCAGACTACTGCATTCTAAATGACCCACCTGGCTTTTAACATGACATCAATAGCTTGTATATTAACCACCAGAATCGTATCGTCACATCAGCGAACAGGCATGCAAGGATATTTGACGCAAACCAACCTTTCCTTGATTATGCTTTTTCGAATCTCTTCATCGTGAGTTAAAACAAGTGGCACACTTTTTCCAGAGTTCGGCACGCCACATGTTTAAGAAATTAGTCGCATAATTTTCTTTTTGCTCCTAAATTGGTCTATCACACATACGAATGGCTAAGCATGATATCAAGGATTCTTTATCGACCTAACTAATCTATAACCAGCTTCTGTTTTTACTTTTTACCACTTCCACAACATGGCACAATATTACCTTAACCCCCTATCTCATGTCTATTTGCCACAGCAACTATGTCATTCCTTGCCCTTAGTACAAAGTCATGTTTTTATTGAAATATATTTTGGGTCTACAGGTTTGTAATCATAGGAAATGCATTTTTAGTAGCAACTTGCGCATACCTATTATGCATGCTGTCAAGGAAGAAGGAACAAACTCTACCCTTTTGTGTGAGACATGAACATGAGTTTATTCTACAGCATACTATTTCAAACATTTGCTTCAGATTGGAAAAAAGGTGCAACCTCTTTCGAACTCGAAAAGTGACACTTTGTCTAGAATTGGTAGTAATGGGATTTAAGCTCACAACAGCTCGAAGAGAGTATTACGATATCGAAAAACTAACTCTATCTAAACTCAAGCTTTAAATCATTTTCAACTCTGGAAGGCATGACCTTAACTTTTAGGAAGCAAAAAAGGAATAACGAGGGGTGAGAGTGCGGTGAATGTCAACGTTGAGTGAGAAAACAGATGGCATGGGTTCACTACCTTAGCTACGGCTGTCCCTGATCCCATAGCAATGCCAATGTCCGCTTTCTTCAATGCAGGTGCATCATTCACCCCATCACCCGTCATCGCAACCTCATGGATAAAGAGAACTGGGATAAGTACCCAAATACAAAATCATGGGATACATAGAGGTACGAAAATAAGCACCAGTGGCATATATACACGAGTGATAACTGTGAGTAAAAAAATATAGCTAAACACAACTTTATTGAAACTTCTAGAAGTTCTATTATATTTGGGAAAAAAACTCAAGAAAATAGACAAAATGGAAAAATAAAGCAGTAATGTTAAAACTTAACTACCTAAATTGGGAAAGGTAATGAGAACTTGGACTCATGCAAGACAATTCGACAATATGTTCAAGTTCATCAGTGATTGGACAAAATATTAAATAGCCCATGAAACAGAAGTGCACCATTTATACAGAACAGTTTCAAAGGTCTACAAAATATTCCGGTCCCAAAAATTTAACACGCCCAAGACAAAACAGCAGAAACTTACCACTTCATTCTGGTTCTGCAAGGCTTCAACTAGCATTCGTTTATGAGCTGGTTCAACCCTAATAAAGGAGGCATATGCGTACTTTAGGGATCATAGGTGTATAAGAATCAAATCAAATTATATTGCAAAAAGAAAATTTAAAGGGAAGATGCAAGTACTTCACCTGAATCACAAAAGTGGGTCTCAACTACATTGATTCATATAGTCTCTTTACAAATCTAAGTTGATCTATTGAACCTGGGCATTGTATTCCATTTCCACTTATCTATTGAACTTGAGCGTTGCATTACATCTCCATTGACTCCATTATTTTCTTTTCGATACACTCAACAATACCATAAAATTTAATCCAGAATGTGGGAAATTAAACATGAAGCATGCACAGCCACCCCCCACTCTATCACCCTTATCTCATGGATGCATGTGCTAACAGATAGAAACCTGACAACACATGCCATCATACACAGTGAAACCGTAATCTGAAATAAATAATACCTCGTAAAGAGAGCCAACCGCTGCAATGCGAGCACCTTCTGCAATGCTGGTAGTTCTTCAAACTCAGAAGCCGTATAAGAGTATCCAACAAAATCCTCCAAGTGGTCAAAGGCTCCTATCTTGCGGCATAATGATTCTGCTGTGGTCTACATTTCATAAATTAGGAACCCCACTTAGTTGGGAAAAGCTAAATGCTGAACTTGCTTGCAGAAGGGTATTACCTTGTTGTCCCCTGTAACAACTACAACACGTATACCAGCAGTCATGCAGGATAATATTGCATCTCGAACCTCTTCTCTTGGAGGATCAAGCATTCCAACCTATCCCACGTGGCATAAGAAAGTAGAAATGTCAGGACAAAACAATTCAACAGGAATGTTACACAGATGAAAAAGAATGTTCCTTTTATATCAATCATGGAGAATATCCAACAGAACTAGTCACATCAACATTGAGAATAAAAGGTACAGTTCATAATTCATATAAACCAGATAGAGGTCCACTTGAAAAGTAATCAGCCAACTCCCCAATTCAACAGCTACACAAAGAAGGCCAGGGCACAGTATTCTCATTAGACAGACAGCAGTTTCAAGAACTGCATTTTTATATATTAGTCAAGACATTTAGTTGGAGCTGTCTCACAAAGTAAAACACAAAAACAAAAACAAATAAATAAATAAAAAGAAGCACTCGCTGTCGTTACTAGTAGAAGCAGCAAGCAACATATTTTCAGAAGCAGAGGCAACATCTTTCAACACCATATAAATACAACGTAGTAAAAAAAGCATACTAACCCAACACATTAAGGTCTTTCTCATCTTTTAAAGAGTGCATTGTAAGATCTTACAAAACCCAAATTAAGTAAGATTTTTCAAGACCATCTAAACTCGATATTGTAAAGAAAGCATACCAACCCAATAAAAGTGAGATCTTTCTCATCTTCTATGGAGAGCATCTGTTGGGCCGTTGGTAATGGCTTGAAGGCCAGAGCAAGACACCTTAAAGTCTCTTTACCTGCAAAACTGCAGAAAGAAAGGCTTACTAAGTCCAGTATGTTTCATTTTTTCTTCCCATTCAGATAAAGAAAAGAGCACAGCATGTTGGTTTACCTATGTAAGACTATGACACAGCGCAAGGCAAAGTAAATCAACAAGAAAGTATACCAAAGAAAGAAAACAACATTTCAAGCTATTTTCCACGATGTTTCTCCCACTAGAAGCCAAAGAACCTTGGTAACTCTAATGAGAAAAAGTAAATTGATCAAACATTACTTTGTGACATTTTGTTTCGAAACAGCGTAAACCAAGAGAAAAAAAAATGACATTCAAGACTAGTTACACGGCTGAAATTTAGTGAAATAGAAGTCAACTCCAGTTTCTCTTTGCCATAAATGCGATAGAATGGGAGACAGATGACTATGTCATAGGTGAAAGTTATAAGACCATATGTAAGGTGACAAACTTGTCAAGGGGCAGAAGTGGAAAAATAGCATGGAAGATCTGAATGACATCAGTACCAAGATTTACTACAGTATTGAAGCATGGTAAGACAATTTCTCGTGGAAAGTTCCAAGCAAGAAGGTGCACTATTACTCAGTGAACAAGAACATAATGGTCACCTGTTAAATCTTGCCTGTAGTTCAGCTTTAATATCAGCACTCAGTGGAACAGTTGAACCATTTTCATTACACAAAATGGTAGTGCATCTAGAAAGTATACTCTCTGGGGCACCTTTTGAAAAGATGACAGCAGACTGCTTTCGAGAACATAAAACGCTCATCATCTTACGGTCACGAGAAAACTCCAAAACAGAAACCTGCATGATTTAGCAAGAGCCAAACACAAAGCCACAAAGCAGAATAAGTACCAGATAGAAATTAATTAAATATATATCTATATAGAGTACTTGGCCAAAAAGGAATTGCTCAGGAAAGAGCTGGTGGGACGAGGTATTCCTGGTAACAAACGGGAGAAATAGATAATCCTTATGTTTAAATAGCAGTAAAGCCCTTTCTTATCTCAACCCTATCATATGCATGTAGACCACGTTACCTTTTTGAATTGATTCTCCCAATAACGATTACAATAGGATGCACGATCATGCTTGCTAAGCAAATGGAGAGCAGATGACACAGAATCAAAGCCAGGAAGACCGACCTGATTGTACAACAGCAAGTTATGGTTGGTTCACCTGATGAAATGGAATAGAGATTTAAATAAATGTGAATTTGCCAATCAGAATCAGGTCATTGTTTAACTAACCTTTTCTGTGAGCACCCGCAGTGCTACTTCAGTTGATTCTCCTATCTTCTCATAATTTCCTTTCTCCGAGTTATACTGTAAGGTAGACTCATTGCAAAGGGCTGAACACATGGCCATATGGAGAAGACAAGGAAGTTGTGCAGGAAACTCAAGCTGCAAGATAGAAAATGTCAATGCACAAATACTGACAAGACATATTCAACAGAGCCACTGAAAATTTCATATCAGAGGTTCACCTCAAACTTTCCAGGAGTTAAGCAAGGAAACAGAAACCGCACAGTGAGCAGTTGGCCTCATGATATTAAAGGTCAACAAATGGTACTAATGAAGATGATGAGGATGAGAATTTGCATGTCAATGTGTCTTCTTTATATGGTGTCAGTGCACTACACTGTAGCAGTTGAACAGTCAAAAGAAAAAGAGCAGCATTTTTCTTTTCTTTTCTTCTCTTTTTTTTTTTCACAGCTCAAAACATTAATTCAGTGGGAAATCAAGCTTCAAAACAACGTATTTTTATCAGGCCCAAGTAAAGGACAAACCAGTAATTCGGTAGCAGTTGGAGAGATGAATGGAACAGCGAATCAAACTATCAAAGTTACGAAATTTCACAAGGATCAACCAGAGAATTAGGTGTTACCTGTGCCCCTGCATCATCATAAATGACTCCTTCAGGGGCATATGTTGTCCCCCTAACACCGTATTCCACCGTCTTGGCATTAGGTTGCACGGAATGAAGAACAGATATCTGCAAGGCATGTATGCATAAAAAATTCTGAAACTCTAAAGAGAACTCAAACTCAGGATCTCTTTTATCCTCTCCACACAGGATAGCATGAACATGTATACCAAACAATGCATCTTGATTAAAGCTACTAGAGCATGGTTAAAAAATGAAAAACATTAAGCTATTATAAAATTATGGAACATCCACCAGAGACACTGGAAAAGACATCTGAAATCAAGCTTTTGCATAAGATAATTCTAAAATAAGGTGGGAGCGACATCTAAAGTAACAAATTAAAGTATTCAGATAACATCATGATATGAACCTCAAAGTTCTTAGGAGCTGACCTTTGACACAGACATCATATTTGTGGTCAGAGTACCAGTCTTGTCACTACAAATCACCGTTGTGCAGCCTAGTGTCTCAACTGATGGCAAAGATCTGACTATAGCATTCAAGCGTGCCATTCGTTTAGTTCCAAGAGCTAAACACCTGAAGTCAAAGAAATTTGGTTAATAACAACATCACAATAAAATCTGTTTAAAACAAACTTAGAGGAAGTTCCAAAGTTTGACAACCAGACATCATATAATGGTACAAGAGTTATTCCTCATTATACAGAAAAATCAGGGAAAGAAATCAACCAAATAAAGTTCATGGATTTCATCCACAAGCGAGCATTAAAGCTTGAACACCAATTTTTATACTAAGTAAATGAAACGTGTCATGTAACTATGCAAGTATGACAAAATCTGCCACAGACAAAGCAAATACAATCCGCAGGAGTAATATCAAGATTTGCCAAACTTACGTAGTGACAACAGCAGGAAGTCCTTCAGGAATAGCCGCCACAGCCAGAGCAACTGCAATCTATACAAGCAAAGTAAAGTAAGCGGTAACAATATAACCTAAGGACTAAGGAGGGGTAAGAAGTACTTTTCTTTTTTTTCCACAAGAAAGACGAAATATCACTTACATAAGAGCAAGAAACTACAGTGGAAACAAAAGGGAAGCAATTTTTTCCGGCCTATTTCGTTTTTGCCTCCAGTCTCAGGAAAACCTTTTTAAGACACAGTCTAGATATATGTTTGACCCATTACTTGCTAGAACCGAAATGAAGAAGAACAGAAAAAGTAGACGGATGAGGAAAAAAATTGAAATGAACTGCCACATCGTCAGCAAAACCTCCAAGAAACTAAATTTTGCAGGATAACTTGCCCTATACTCGCAACTTTCACAAATCACCTTAAAATAATGAATAGCCCCTCGGAAGAAGCCACCATGAGCAGGATCACGGAAGTGACCGATGTTTACAACCCATACAAGCACACATATACCTGCTATAACCTGGCAGAGAACGACAATCAGAAAAATGGAAAAAGACAACTCAGATGTTGTAACAAGCAGATAACATTGAAACTTCCAAACTGGCTTGAAGATCAGATATCAACTTGCATTAGAATTTATTTTTCCGAGCTCAATACAACCATATGCCTTATCATACATAACTAAAATATATTTAGAATCCATGAAAATGATACTCTCACATTTATGTCTCCTAAATGAATAAGCTACTGTGCCCCAGAAAAACAGCTGTTGTTGGAAAAGGAGCATTTTCAATTGATTCATATACTTTTACGTTGACGCTGAGTGTTCTGACATCACAAGCTTCTGATGCATGGAATCAAATTCAACGTCAGCAACTTGCTGCAATTTGGAAACAGTTATGGTAAAGTAAGACAGACAATTACAGTCATGCAAGTACCTTAGCCAGGAATGTACCGAATTCATCCAACTTCTTCTTCAAGGGTGTTGCTTCCTGAAAGCAATGGGATCATCATGAATATTTAGCTGAAGGTTTACATGAGCTGATCTAATTTCAAGAGGCAAAACCAAGGAAAAGCTTACATCCTCTGTTTTCAACATGGAATCTCGTATGCTACCCATTGCAGTATTGGAGCCTACTCCAACGACAACAGCCCTTGCACGTCCACCTACTACAACTGTACCCTGCAAGTATGATCAATACCATGAGTAGCATCAGAAAGAACAGCTAGCCAGCGTCAACACAAACTCTTAAAGAACCTCCTAGAACTATTTCGAAGGAAATGGGTACTTTTGATCTCAGTTGAATAAATTAGAGACTTTCACCACATCAGGAGAACCCGAATTCGAAAAGTCATACCACACCAAAATTTAACAGAACTTTCAAATCAATTACTTCAATAGAACACAAATCAATATATAAAGGGTAGTTTAAATTCTTAAGACCGGATTTATCTCTCAAATCATCAAGCCAATTTCTTTGAATTTAGTGTGCTTCTTAAAAAGTGTCTTGAAGATTTAACACTTGGTAGCAGCTTGAGCTGGCGAATGTCGACGACTGAAATTGAAGTGGAAGACACCCTCAAGGGCTTTGTTTATAATGCGGTAAACCAAATATGGTAAACAAAGCTAAATACTTGTCTTAAAACCTCGAAGTGAGCAAGAACTAAAATAATGGTCATAAATGCTAGTAACCAAAATTCCCTAAATTGAATAAAACTACTAGATTCACAAACAGAACTTCCCAACCCATACCAAGAAACATTACCGAAAAGAGAATGTTCGTCTTATCCTGATACACAGAATTGGTAGCCAATCTGGTCACAACTTCCTTTTCAACGGAGCAGCTCTCACCTGTACAAATTTAAGGTGGTTTTTTTCTTCACTCTTATCATCCTGAACATACCACGAGGAAAACAAATCTAGCAAAAAAATAAACAAAAGTCCACCGGCAAAGGCACATATTTCAAACAGAATTTCTCTTTAACATATGGTCAGAGCTCCGCAAAATACTATTTACAACCACTCGATAGTCCATATGCACATACAATCATGAAGATTAGCACCAGACACTTAACATTATGTAGATGAAGAGTGATTGTACCTGTGAGGATTGCTTGATCAACACGCAATTGATCACTTAACAACTCAATCATTCTCATATCTGCCGGAACTTTGCATCCCACTGGAAATTCAATAGCAGAGTAAGTATTGTCCCACTAAAGTAGAAACCTGTCTATGATGGAAACTTCATGAAAGGGAAGTCTATGATGGAAACTTCATGAAAGGGAAGTCTATGATACCGCTAACTTCAACTATATCACCAGGAACAAGTTCTGAGGCAGACAATATGGAAAAACAACCTGAAAAAAGATGCAACATGTAAGTATCGAGATAAAAACATACAATACAACAAAGGCAACTCATGGACAGAAAACAGAAAGAAGAGTTTCTTGACCAGACAAGATTCTAATATAACAGAATTCAGAAAATGGTCGACTTTTTTGGAAAATCTGATACCATTGCGTAGTACAGTTGCAACGTCGGCTTGGTAAGCCCTTAACTCCTACAAGAAGAAGGAAGCAAATCAAATTACCAATATGCAGAAGGCAGGAGGACATGTAGAAATAAAATGTGAGCAAATCCAAAGAATCAAGAAATAGCTCGCCAAAGTTGGCAAGGGAAAGACTACAGCATGGAAAGGACCAAGGGATGCTCAAGAACGGCCCATATAAACAATTCTCCATACCTCTATAGCCTTCTCAGCGTTCGTTTCTGTAATAACCCCTACAGCTGCATTGGCAGCAAGTATCATGAGGATAACCTGCAAGCCTGATGTGTCAGAACTTCTTACATAAGCACTGACACAGAAATCAAAAGGGCTGACCTACAAAAATCTAGATTCACTTCAAATAACCCCTCTACTAGACAGTTATAGATCAATTCATCTGACTCAAGCTAGACACTCCTATCATGAATATAAGTTAACATACGGAACGAGGGGGGACTAAGGGTTAAGAGATGACTTAAGTTCCAAAAACCTCTTAGAAATTATCGGCCTTTAAAAGCCTTTCGAAATCCAGCACCTGATTTCACCACCACAAACAGAACATACCCATTTGGTTTCATAATTAATTTTGATTTACAAATAAAGACTCTTCGGATTTATCCAATATCCTAGAGATAGCCATTTAAAGCCAACACCAAAACGCTAGAGAAAGGTTTTGATCTCAATTGTTAAATATCCAAATGTTGTGTGAGAAACTGGTCTGAGATATTTGAAGGAAAGATTCTACTTAATTAGAAAGATCTTGGTTAGTGTAATACCCGAAAATTTTGAAATTTAAAAATGAATATATATAACATACGTACAGTACGTATGTAAATAAAACGCGAATAAAAGATGTTAAATATGAACGTTATAGAGAGAATTAGAAATATATAACGTTACGAATTAAAAATAGTCGCGCTTAAGGGTTATAGATTTAACCCAAGAAAATATTTGATTATTAAATCAAATATGACGATAAAATATTTGGGATAATTAAATGCGATAAATATTACAAATGAATAACGTTATAACTTTATAAACATTGCGCGTTAGGGCTATCGATTTTAATCCCATAAATAGTGGATTATTACATGGGACTTGATATAATTGTTTATGGATGAATATATCGACGCAGATAAATTATCGGTGAATATATCGACGCAGATAAACTAGGGTTAAAAACGCTTCAAAAGTAACCTAACCCCTCTCGATCCGTCTCGTGCTTAATATTTCATTAATATGATGTGCTATGATGAATATGATGAGAAGGGTATCGTCAGGAGGGCGATGATATCCTTGGTTGATATGTTAAGGTGATAACGAAACTAGAGTTTCGATAAAATATGCATGGGTGCATGCATGGACACATGCGTACATAAATTAATGCTAATTATGATCTAAAACACCATGGACGTATTTCGTTAAACATATGTATGCTTGGAGTGGCGATACGACGAATTTTACTCAATCACGGGATTTATGTATTAAAAAAGGATACTAATTACACCATGAGGGGGATCGGGTTATAATAACAAGCCTTGATACTAGGATCGAGATCGGGGATGATTGTTTTGCATGTTGACATGTGATATGGGGTATTTGGGATTGAAATGGACTAGAATACGCACCACTATAATATATATACCCTCTCAGAAAGTAAATGAAAGCGACCTCTAAATGATTTAATAAAAAGAAAAACGGGGATATAGAGCATAGTTAGCCTATCTATGTGAACTAATGAAAAAGCGAACAAATAAGAAATATCGCGTCCTTGAACTGATAAGGTCGACATTGACGTCCCTTGTTGGATCCGTTGGATCATTGATCGTTTTTTTTAATAGCCTTGATGGCTTGGGTTTGAGTCAGTGTACTCCAATGTTATCCTCTAAGTCATCGTCATGGGTGAGAACTAGCTAGGGTGTGATGGGCATCCCCCACCCTCTTTGCATGCATGCAGCAGCTTCGATGTCGCTGTGATGGGGCCACGGGTTGCTCTCTGTAGAGAGGCCCAAATTATCTCAATGCTAACATTCGGTGCCTCATTGAAAGCGCACAAGAGGTGCAAGACGACGCACGAAATATGCAGGTGCGAAAATAGAATCTATTGAGTAGCCCGGCTGACGATTGGCATTTTATCTCTATACTCTGAGTCGGTCATATCCTTGAAATTGCCCTTTTAAGTTAAGTCATGAACCATAAGCAAATGCAAAACGAAGGACTCTGAAAAACGATACGAAGACATATAAAGCAATGTAAAACGATACTGTTTGATATGACGCATATATTTTTCTATCATATTATTGAAATATTTTAGAGACTTTCGACGGTTGCCATAGCCGTTAACGAAAGCCTCCTGTAAATGAGATTCATACACCTTAGATTGCTGAGCTTCTTTAGCTCACGGTTATATGTTTCAATTGTAGGTATGCCCTCAACTGCATCTGGAGGTTCATAGTGTGAGCTTGCATTCATGTAGACGATCTCACGTGTTTTCGGATATTATAGCAGATTAGATGTCTATTTTGTTTAATATAATATTTGATCTGGATTATTTTTGCACCAATAATGTAACTTAAAATAGATATTCGAAATTACAAGCTATTAATGTGACTACTGTTTATAGTTTCTTGATTTCTGTACCTCTAAACCCATTTGATTTATTTGCCCTTGTCACGGATTTGGTCCGTGACGGTATAACGCCCACATGTCGTCCAGTGCGGAAGTCGGAGCGTTACCGTTAGTAATAAGCATTTGGGCAATAAACTTCAATAGTGATTTGAAAGAGCCAACTGACTAAGAATCTTATCACATGAAGCATTAACTGAGAAAACAACAAGATAAAATACATCGGCTCTTATAGTCTCGTGCCAAAGATAAACGAAAAAGAAGATCCAATGGAGAGGAAGAGCCTTGCAAACGGAACATCAAGATATTCTTGCAATCCCAGATGGAAATGCTAACATGATAAAGCAAACTATAGAAAAAATGAAGTAAAAGGTCAACAAAGGGAATGAAAGTTCTTCTCACTGAAGGTTCCAAAAAAGCTGTCAATCCTGTCTCGCCATTAATCAAAGCCAAAAGGAATGAAATGAAGGCAGCAGCAATCAATATCTTAACAAGCAAATCATCAAACTGCTTTAAAACCAGCTTCCAGAATGGTGTACCTGCATTCAATTCCAAAGAGACAATGAATAACAACATTATAATGCTTGATATAATAGAATCGCCTAGAGTGCTACCTATGTTCCATGGACAAAAATTGAATAAATGAGACAAGCTCACCCAATGGCAAAGTCAATAGCAACTTAGCATCTACTAGTTTCAGCATCCTCTCAGGCTTAGATAATGGATTCTACAGGAAACTAAATAACTTTTTTTTAACACTAAGCATTTAAAGCCCTCTCCACAGTTCGATTCACATTTGAGCAGCAGTCCCAAATGGCAAAAGCAGTGTCAGACATTTTTCATCATCTCCTGTCCAAATCCAGGATTTTCTCCTTGTTACTCGTTGAGATCTTACTTCATCATCATGACCATAGAGCAAAAAGTGTCATCAAATACAACATCATGATGAAATCAAAAGAAAGAGTTGGCAGAATAAAAAAGCATCATGTAACTTACTTCTTTCTTGAGGAAGCACTGCGAGTGATGCCGCCAACAAATTGCAATTGCGTTCACAACAAGAAACAAAAAAGATTAGAAGACAAACTTTCTTGCAGGTATATGCATAGCAAATGGCATGTTGCCTGTGCAGAGTGGTCATCGCGAAAGTATGCAACAATAATCCACACTCGAGTCTACGAACAACTCAATGATTCCCACCATACATCTAGAAATGAATGAGGATAGATAATTCCCGAGATGCAACTAGTCAATACACTCAAAATAACTAGTGCACGTCAGCTAGTGAAACTAGCTCTACTGTTTGATCTCCAAGAAACTATTGATTCAATGAACAAAGGGAACAAACAAATCAGATACCATGTAACCCAACTGCTGCCAAAAGACACTACGATATAAACATTACAAGCTAAGTAAAGTGACAACAGCAAAGGAACACCTACCATTTCGTCCATAAATCCTTGCATGATCCACAACCTACAGCAACCACGTATAAGAATCAGTTCGCAACTGCTCCAAGTGTCTAAGACCCGAGAGAGCAAAATGTTGTCGACTTAACAAAAAGTGACAGTCCCAAAAGCAACACCACACATCACACCCAAAACAAGTAACAATAAATGCAAACATAAACCCTAGTCGGACCACCCCATTTCTCGTATCACTCCAAAGTCCTAACCCCAAATCATAAACCCTAAACATCTTTATCACTCAGTTGCGCAATATTTTCCTTGCCGCGAACAACACACTACGCATAATACGAAAACAATTCCATCAAACTCAATCATCACTTCCCTCACTAGGGTTTCATCCACTAAACCAACAAACACACATCTCCGATCAACAAATCAAACTCAAATACCTGAGAATCCTCGAGTCCTTTCGCCGGGTCAACCCCGAAGAACTCCAACACCTGCATCGAACAAATCACCACATAATCAAAATCAATCAACCAAAACAAAAAATAAAAAAACAACAATCAAAATTCGAACAATCAAATCGAAACTGAGCAAAGCAGTTTACCTCGGCGACAGATCTAGCAAACGCATCGTCCATGTACGATGTTTCGATTCGATCGTGGAGATGATGAGGATGATGGAGTCGGTGGATTTGATGTGAGGAGATGAGATCTGTAGAGGGAAATGTGCCGTTGAAGTGAGGAGATTTATGGTAAAAAAAGGGGGATTAGGGGAGTTTCCTAATTAATCTAGGAGTAGTTGTGGTTTGAATAGGGTTTAATCGAGGATTTATCGTTATTTTTTCCCCACTAGGCATGCTTAGAGGTATAATTCAATTGTGGTGGTGTTGGGTGTGTAGCATTTTCTAGCCCTATCATAATGAACATTGTGAAATACACGAAAAAGTAAAACAATTTCAATAACTATTGAGACAATGAAAATTGGATATTAAAAATGGAAAAAAATCTATCTCATCTTATCCAAGGATTGAAAATACACGCATTATATATTTTTAGGATGTTATTGATATAAAACAACAATCTATAATGAGCTTTTTTTTTAAGAATATGACATCACTTTATTTTAAATGTTTCAATAGATGGTTTATATTTTTTATTTGAATATAATAATTTTTAAATATTTGAAAAATTGAAAATAAAAAACAATCACCTAAAAATAAAAAATCTAGTTGAGTTTTTTTTACATATTCTCTCATTAGGTAATTGTCGTAAATGTATTGATTTTAAGTATCAAGTTGAAATCGATTGGTTTATTAATGTAGAGATATATCTAAAAACTTGATGTGAACTATTTTTAAAATTCATATAAGATCTATTCCTATTTATATTAACATCAGAAAAAAGCAGTTACAGTAATCGATACTTTTGATATATTAAATTAGTTGTGTTCTTCCAACGTAAGTGATTAGCTTCGAATTTTCTTTTTAAATTATAAAACTAGTTACTTGCGTTGGTATAAATAACCTAACTAATCTATTAGAACTTAGAAATATTAATCATTTAAGGTAATTATCCGTAATGTTTAAAGGTATTTTTTCTCGATTTAACATTCATGCTTAATCCAACGAATAATCATAAATTCAAATATTTCTTATGAAACACTCTTTTTTAGATTCAGTTTTAAATCAAAAACCACTTATTACTCAAATTTTGAAAACTAATTGACTTCATTTAACACTAATACACGACACATGTAACATGTTCGGCCTCAACCAAACCCATATTACAACCCTTCACTATCCATACCCGAATACCCGACCCACACAGAACCAACCCCGAACCCATCCGCTACCAAGCTACCTCTCACACAACTCAAAAACCCTAAAATGCCCAAATTTTCTCTTCCCCATTCCACCTCCTAACTATTATGCCGCCTCCGACGACGACGTTTCCCTCTCCGCCACCATCTCCGCCGCAAATCACCAACGCATCGAATCCCAAACCCTAGAAATCAAAATCCAAACCCCAATCGGAATCGATTCGATTCCGATAATCAATCAAATTCCTAGAGATGCTGCAACAATACAAGTACAGCAGCTTCGAGTGGAAACCATCACCGGTGGTCGCACTCGCCACCAGCGCCGACGATTCCCAGGTCGCCGCAGCTCGCGAGGACGGTTCCCTCGAGATCTGGCTCGTCGCGCCCGGCTCCGTCGGCTGGCACCGTCAATTGGTGAGGAATTGGATGCTTTGGTGTAATGTAATGTTTAGGGTTTTAGGGTTTGGATTGTGATTGATTGTGTTGTGATTGGGATGGATGATAGGTGATTCAAGGGGACTCGGATGCGAGGGTTACGTCGATGGTGTGGTGCGGGACGGGGGCAAAGGGAGGGACTGCTGGGAGGTTGTTTGCGTCGGGGATTGATGGGACGATATCGGAGTGGGATCTTTTTTCGTTGAAGCGGAAGGTGGGTGGTAATGTTGTGATTCTGTGTTTGGTGAAGTTGCATTTGCATTTTCCTGTGTGTTGAGGTTTTGTTGAGCGTGTTCAGTTGGTATGGGGTTGGGGGCATCAGTGGTTGGTGCTCGCAATGACTTTGCTAGATTACCTGGTTCCGAGTTTGCTCTCTTCATGGGAACATAAGATGCAATCCAGGAGTTGAAGGCATAAATTGCAATCTAGATATCGAAATGCCTAATTCCAGATCAATGGTAGATTAGAAACGTGTCATTGAAAAACTCAAAATTTTTGAATAAGATCATGGAAGCGGCTGTGGTTAAGAAAAATTCCATACAAGAATGCTATTGGTATGAGTTTGTTTTGTTGAAAGTTGAGGTGACATCAATAGAAGAGAAGTTGCAAGGGTCGCAGTTATGGAGTTATGGTGTTATGGTGGTAAGGATTTACTGAGGGTAAAGCTATTGAAGCACCACTAAAGAGTTGTGAGACAATTGCTCCTCTAAATAAGAGGGATAGAAGAAAGACCCTTGAGGAATTTGAGGAAACATTTGAAGTACAATGTGGCATGTGAGGAGGTTAAGGAGAACATTTTGCTTGATAGAGGAGAATGATGCCGTCATATTCTTGTGTAACCGATCCCATGCAACGGATAAAACCATATTCTAGCTTAATTCTACTCCTTGATATCTTGTATACTTCTTGGTGGGATGCTGCGGGCCAAATTTTTGTTTAGCTGGCTGCATTAGATCGTTAGTTCATTATGATGTCATGGAGTTCTAGTCTAATTGGAAGCAATGCATTTTACCTACTAAACATCTTTTATCCCAGCATGCCTTTGTTTTGGAATACTCGAGCTATACATGCATATTTCAAGCCCCCAGTTATGCTAAAAAATTATATTATACCTGGAGGGTTTGACTTGGTGAACAGTTTGATGTTTTAACACGTGCATGCTCTTGTTTTTTGGTGGTTGCAGATGTTGGTTGATTCAATTGGGGTATCAATATGGCAGATGGCGCTACAACCTCGAAGTGTTGCTCTGACTGGTTCTGGGTGGAAATCTCGTAATGATGTAAATGGTGAAGTAGTTGACAGAAATAGTGATAGTGATCATAGTGGGAGCGATGATGACGATGACTCGGTTGAAGTACATGATCAATCCTTACTTGAAAATCCCTGCATGGCTGTTGCCTGTGATGATGGTTGTATTCGTATGTACTCCATCTCAGATGAAGATGATTTGACTTTTAACAAATCGATGCCCAGGGTTGGTGGTGAGATCTCCTGTACTCGGTCTCAAATGAACATGCTAGTCTTCTGATAATTCAAATGTATAACTCTCAATGATTTATCATTTAGGGAGGGCTCTTAGTGTTACTTGGAGTCACGAGGGAAAGCTGATCTACTCAGGCAGCAGTGATGGGTGCGCTTCCTTCTTTTTTTTGTGCATTTTTCTCTCTTATTTCTTCTGCTAAGCTTTTTTTCTTCACTAACTCTGTATCCGAAAGTGTGATAGATTCTTCTTATTTCCTTTTTTAAATGCAGGATTATAAGGTGTTGGGATCCTAAGCATGCTCATGAGGTTTACAGAATAACAGTTGGACTTGGGGGTCTGGGCAGTGGCCCTGAACTTTGTGTCTGGTCACTTCTTGCCCTCAGGTATCACTGGCTCATCCGTTCTTTTGTTTGAGGATTTAATTGGTTCCGTTCTGTAAGAGTTTCCTGTTCTATTGCCTGTTTGTAGCTGCGGGACTCTAGTGAGTGCGGATAGTACAGGAAGTGTTCAGTTTTGGGATAGTCATCATGGAACGCTGCTGCAGGCTCATACTTTACACAAGGGGCATGCAAATGCCTTGGCTACAGTTCCACAACACAAGAGGGTGTTTTCTGCTGGGTCTGATGGCCAGGTATGATATATATCTCTTTGGAAAAAATCAGATGATTGAGTAAGCAAGGGGCTCGAATTTTGGATAATTACTTCGTGTTGAATCTGGAGTTCTTTAAAAAAAAACAAATAACGAAGCAACTCCATTGAATTACCCAAGATGGTTTTAGAGAAAATTAAATAAAGAAAACAATTTTCACATGAGCTTTAAGGATTACTAATAATGGTACTCACTGAATCTAATGATTATTTCATGATTTTTCTCTTTTGGAGGTCCTTCAATTTCACTTTGTTAAACAGATGAGTGTTTCCAAAATGTTGTTACCCGTATTTAGTTGTTCTAGACAAAAGGACATCAACTCTGACGCATGAGAGAGTTACTAGAGGAATGAGTGAGGTGCTGAAATTTTTTATCGCGGTACTCTTGTAGTTAAGGTGATTAAGTTCTGAGTCATATTTTAAGCACATGGATTTGATCTTGATTTCTTAGGTCATCCTCTACAAGCTCTCAAGCACCAATTCTGGGTCGAATGATGATGGGAAGCCCCACTCTGAAGTGATTAAGAAATGGGTGTATGTGGGTCACGTGAGAGCTCATACGCATGATGTGAAGGCTCTCACCGTCGCTGTCCCTATCAATCAGGAAGGTAAATTATATGCTTCGGACTTGTTCATGGTTTGCGTTTGATTACTCGAGTAGGCATTCATTTTAGTGGTAAGTTTTGTTCTTTCGGCCCTTTTAATGACTATGTGTTGTCTATTTATCATCGCCAGAGGAATTACCACCTCAAAAGAAGGGGAAGAAATATCGCAAAGCAGCGAAACCCATGGACTCTAGCTACCTAAAATGGGCACATTTAGGAGTGCCTATGCTTCTATCCGCGGGTGATGATACCAAAATCTTTGCTTATTCTGCTATGCAATTCACTGAATTCTCTCCTCATGATATCTGCCCTGCACCTCAAAGGATACCAGGACAGTTGGTTCTGAACTCTGCCTTGAATGTCGCCCCTCTTCTTCTAGTCCAAGGCCCTTACAGGATTGATATATTTGCTCTTAGCTTGAAGAACGTTGTTTTTGAAAAAGGTTCTGGCAAGTCTGGGATACTGGCCCCTATGAAGCCACTGGCACAATTTCCTAGTAAAAAGAAGATTGTTTGCTGCGCAATCTCGCCGTCCGTCTTGTTTCTTTCCTATTCTACTAATGTCAAACTCAGCCTTGTTGAGCTGCAAATATCTCAATCCTCAAAAGGTCAAGGGAGTGTAGTCAGAAGGAAACTTCCCTCAAGGATACCCTGTGCTCATTCTATGGTTTTTACGCCTGATTCTTCTAGGCTAATCATTTCAGGGCAGGATAGGTTAATATATGTGAGCATTCCTCTCTTTCTCCCTTCTCCTCACTCGGGCTTTGGACTTCATCTTTTATTTTATTTATTTTATTTTATTGTTTATTATTCTTTGTCGCTTTTGCCACGATCCATTCACTTTAAATTGGCCTTTTTCTTAGCTTTTCTGAATGCTCCATCCAAATACCAGGTTGTGGAAGTGGAAAGCTTGAAAATCCTTCGAATATTTACTCCTTGTCGCAAGCATCAAGATGAAGACTTGCCTCCTAATGAGCCTCCTATAACGAAGATGTTTGCCAGTTTTGATGGACAGTGGCTGGCTGCTACTAATTGTTACGGAGATATATATGTTTTCAATTTGGAGACACTCAGGTCAGTCATTCCCGCCTTCTTATGTTTCTGTAATGTTTGCCTTCAACTCTTAATTTGAAACTTCTGTGAAGTTCGCGGGGAGATGTATGTTTACTGTAGCACTCTGAGAATGAATGTATCCTTTACTATCAAGTCATGTATTTCTGGAATTCTAGTTTCTGCTTGACTTATCTTTTTTTGTGTGGGTTTTGCAACTTGGTTTGCCACAATCCTTGTTACGAAAGCATGAGTAGATTGACTGTACCTGTACTGTATTGTATGGCTTGTTATTTTGATGGTTGGATTTGTTCTGTTGCTCTTACTGGGCATTTCTTTAACGTCTGACCTAAAGCAGGCAACATTGGTTTGTTTCAAGATTAAAAGGTGCCTCTGTCACTGCTGGTGGGTTTTCTCCTCGTAACCCCAATGTATTGGTAGTTACAACTTCATCCAACGAAGTCTATGCTTTTGATGTGGAGGGCAAAAAGTTGGGCGAATGGTCAAATACAAACTCACTTGTTTTGCCGGAGAGGTTTTTAAATTTTCCAGGAGAGGTTATTGGGCTTTCATTTCCATCATCAACGAGTTCTTCATCTGTGGTTGTCTACAGCTCCAGGTCTTCTTCCTCCCCTTGCTTTTGGTTATTTCTTTTACAGAGTCTTGAATTAGGTTGGATAAGACATTGAATATTGAATTCTTTTTGTATTAAGTCCTATAACTTCAGGTTGATTATCTATGAATCCTTTTTCTTCTGGTCTAGTAGAACTGTAGAAATTTCTTATGTATAGACATGTATACTAGTGCTAGTTGGTTTCAATATTGGTGGTCGTCTAGTTGAAGTCCTGGCAGAAGAACAACACTTTAACCTAAACATGCTAGTAATATGCAATGGTGGTTGGCTGAAACATGGGCTTCATAGGTTCTGCCTACTTGTGCCATCAAAGTATAGTGGTTGCGACTATGATAGGCATAAGGAAAATCATAGATTTATTGCTATATTCCGATGCTATCTAATTGCTTTGAACTCAACTCCTGAATATTTGCACGTGTTGTGTATACTGTGTAGAGCTATGTGCTTGATTGACCTGAAGAAGCCTACGAACCATGAAGCTTTGGGTTCTGCATCCACCCAGTTGGTGATGAATTCACTAAGCAATGGAAAAGCGAATGGAAGTATGAAATCAAAACGCAAGCGACGGTCGGACAATGAAGGTCAACAAATTATAGAGAACAATGAAGCAAACTTTCAGATATTCGGCTTTACAGATCCTGTTCATTTTATTGGGCACCTCTCGAAAACTTCG
Organism: Drosera spatulata; assembly: GCA_035668315.1. Taxonomy (NCBI): domain Eukaryota; kingdom Viridiplantae; phylum Streptophyta; class Magnoliopsida; order Caryophyllales; family Droseraceae; genus Drosera; species Drosera spatulata. The sequence continues at coordinate 2,227 of JAOVYX010015021.1, read as the reverse complement.
GTTCTAGTTGTACATAAGCCGTGGTTGGAAGCAGTCAAGGGACTGGACACGGCACCTGTTCACAGACATATTTATGGAACTTAGAACACAATATCCAGTAATGAGAATTGGTGTAACACCTCCCCGATTTTGACATCTTTGTTGTAGTACATGTAGGGTTCCAACGCGTGTCTTGTTGTACTTTCATTAAATTAAATGGTTGAAATCTTGGCGAGCTAATGACAGTTCTCTTTGTTCATTTTGTTCATTCATATATGTAACTAGGAGAAATAGTCTATGACTTGTTCTCTTGTGTCTGAATTGTGTTAGATGAGAATGATTTATTCTAAGTTGGCGATTCATCTGTTTGAATAGACTCAGTCTCCTATTGGGACATTAAATCAAATGAACCGAGCTAAGTTGAGTCGGATATGACTTGGATTCGCTTCATTTAAGTTTTTGTTAGGTTTGGACAAGCTTGATTTGAACTTAATCGAATCGAGTTTGTCAAGTTTGTTTCATAAATAGTTAGGTTTGAGCTCGTCTCGTTTCGACTTGGAGTTAAGCTTTAAATAAGCAAATCATAATATCCTTAGAATTTAATCTTAAAAATTATTATTAAAATCATTATCGAAAAGTTTAAATTAATAAAATTGACATTGAAAACAAAAACTAATATGTTAATTGAAATTGGAATGGAAAAAATAATTTCATTTGGGTACACAATAACCTAATAGTAATAGCTATATATATATGGGTAAAATGTTTAACCACATAATTCTTTGTGTGTGGCTAAATCATTGGATTTGAGAATCAATGGATGGGATTTTAAGTTAATTTTTATTCCTTCAATTAATGCAAAAACGATTTTTTAATCTCAATCATTGATTTGAAGATCCAATATTCTAACCACACATATAACTAGCTATACAAACACTTTACCATACAAAAGGATAGTATGTCCATCATAACCCGACCAGAGCAAGTGGTACGTCCGACAGGAACAACTAATATGTCCGTCGGAGTTCGGCCGGAGAAAGTAATACGTCTATCGGAATGTGATTGGAGCAACTAGTACGTCAGTCGGAATCCGATCAAAGCAAGTACTGTGTTCGTTGAAATCCGACCAGAGCAAGAAATACATCCTTCGAAATCCGACTGGAGTAAATAATATGTCCGGCCGGAATCCGACTGGAGCAAATAACATATCCTCAGGAATCCGGCCAGAATAATTAGTACGTCCATCGGAATCCGGGCGAAGCAACTTGTACGGCCCGCCAGAGCAAGTAGTATGTCCCATCGAAGCAAATAGTACGTCGGTCGGAATCTGGCCGGAGCAAATAGTACTTTCGTCGAAATCCGACTGAAACAAGTAGTACTTGCAATCAGGTTCTGTTTATGAGCTGAGAATTGTGCACCTGAAAGTATAAATACCAACTAAAAGAGCATCCGACCAATTTTTATGACATAAACGAGGTCAAACTGAACCCAGTAGCATAGACAATTCTAGTCAATCAAAGGGCAACATCTCGTCACCAAGTAAAAGGAAGCAAGAAAACCCAGGCCAAACAGGCATGAAAAATCATTATAGATATCAACTACAAGAACTTGAGTTCTGTTTTTCTCTAAACATAAATGAAATCAGCTGTTAAAACATCCGTTTTGGACTCTGAGCCGGGGGGAGGAGGAGACCGCACCAGCTTAAAAGGAAGCTTTGATCACTGCAACAGCTATGAAAATTAATTGGCCCTGCACCACTATTAGAATTTCTCACAATATGAAGACGACACGAAGTAATCGAGCTCTTTGCGCGTAACCACAAATCAAGACATCATTATAACCCTACAGGATATAGCAGGCTTAAGCCCTAGCAAGCTGGAATACATGTAAAATGTCCTTTCTTTACAATGAACAATGTTTAGAATAATCTGCTAGTAACAAGAACATTTTTTGCTAGCAAGGCTATAGTTAGGATGATCTGAGTGGTGATGAAATAATTCGTGAGAGAGATCGATGAAGGAATCCAGACCTGGAGAAGTAACCGGCGAAGAAGTGGTAGCATGTTGAGGAGCAAGAGGAGGAATGACAGATGGACGAGGTGCGGATTAATAAGGGGACAGATCTGAGTTCTCCATCAAAAGGAAAAGAGAGGAGAATAAAAGAACTCAAACGAAGAGAGATCTAGCCTCGTGGCTTTGATGCTATGGTGGTCGGGAACACAAAGAGAGGAGAGGAGGAGATTGGGGAT